>JAPYYT010003415.1:0-14295 GCA_030522565.1 Ceratosolen corneri | reverse complement strand
AGACGGTGGCGGGGGGGGGGAGGCGATAACGAGTTGGCGATGAAGGCCAGCAGCCTCGATGAGTCTTGGAGGAGGTTGGGACGGGCCGGGAGTCGCGGTCTGATTGGAGGTGGATAGGGCAGGGGGTGGTGATCGGGAGTGGCGCGAGAGGCAACTAGATTAGTCTCTAATGCGTTTAGGACGAGGCGCATTAGGTTTGCTTGGAGGCGGTGCTCGACTGGCGTCTATTCGGTTATCGCGAGGAGGAGGGACGAGGGCCGCCGAGCGTTAAGATACTCCTCGACGAGGCGCGCTCGTCTAGGTGTTGCGCGGGGGGTCGCCGCTGAGCTTTTGCGGATAGGTGAAGGGCGATTGAGCGAAGGTGGTCTAAGAGTTTCGGGTGCGGTCACGGTGGTGGTTGTGGTGGTTGTGGTGGTGGTTGTGGTGGTTATGGCGGGGCCGATGATCCGGACGTCCAACTGCGTCTCGACTCGCGTTGCTATTAATTTGGACGGATGCGGCGGCTCGATGATGGAAGTTTATGGGCTGCTAAAGTTTGCTAAGGGCGCGACTTGAAGCAGCGTTAGACAAAAGAGTTTGGCAAGGAATCGGAAAAATTGGCATGAAAAATGTTCCGTATGGGCTCTTAACGTGGCGGGGGCGCGATTTTCAATTTAAATATTAACAGAGATTGCGCGGAGAGTAGTTCTCGCGGGTGAAAGCAGGGATGTGTGGGATGTGTTGAAGGGCACTGTGCTTGTGCTGGTGATACTTTGGCATTGCGTGGAATAGTGTTTGAGAGGGCGATTATCTAATGCGAGTCGGTAAAATGGGGAAATAAGAGGCGGGCGAATCGATGGAACTTGGAGATTTGTGAGCCCCTGAGGAGATGAGAGGCTCTGGTCGTTTTTTTTTTCACTTTGACTGTAGCTTATTGACATTTAAAACTAAAAGGAGTTGCGTTCGGCGTGTAAAGTCAGAGGGATGGAAACTGAGGAAAAAAGAGGTCGTCGGAGAGGTGAGGGATGTTTTTATAGAGAGGGGGGAGGGACGAGGAGTTGAGTCGAGTGCAATGAGATAACTAACGTGTGGCTCCAGCGGTGTTATTCTAAAATATTTCACTCACACTGCCGCATCCTCTTACATGTGTACGCTCTTGGACTTTATCTGCTTTAATAATATTCCCGTCTACCGCTCTCTCTTTCTCTCTCTTGCATTGGCTCCCTCCGTCATTAACTCGCCCACGCAGGATCGCGCACAATGCACTCTCTGGAAATTATTTCCCCTACTCGCGGTCCTCCTTTTCCAAACGCACCTCCCTGCCCTTCCCAATGCCCCAACGAAGCCCATTTTCCCGAGGAAAGCCCTTTTCCTCCTCCCACGCGCGCCCACACTTTACCTCCAGCGCTCACACGATCACAGTCGTACTTTGAGGCGCAAAATTACTCGCGCGTGCACGGCGATACGCAATTAGCCGAATGCACAGTGGCGCACGCGCACGTCGACGGCGAGCCACAAAGATCCACAGATCCAGGTTACTTGACGCGACGAGGGCCTTTGTCCGTCCGCGTAATTATTCGAGCGAGTCGCAGTCCTGTAAGAGGGCATTTTCCCTCTTATTCTAGGGACGATCCGCGCGCTTATCGACCAACCGAGGAACTCTACTCCTGAGGATCCTGAGGAGGCGGCTTCATTTCCTCAGTGGCATTGCGATAATCCAAACTGATAAACATTTCGATTCGGTGGTTATCGGTTTATTGGAGGCATCACTTTTGCCATCGCATTTGGCTTCCCCTTGAGAATCTCAATTAATCGCAATTAATGCTGTTAATAATGTGCAATTAATCCATCATCATCCCTCACTCCGCCACTTTCTCTACACACTCGACGTATCGAAACCCCGCGACTCGCGCCTCTTACTCCCCCCTCCCCCCGCCAACCTCGGGCATCACCATCGCCCCCCACCCCCCTCCAGGTGCCCCCGTGTCTCAATATGCGAGGTTTTGTTGTCGGTGAGGATGTGAGGTTGTCTAGACTCCATCGCGGTAGGACTACGCGGTCCGGTTGCCAAGCGCACTTCCGGCTCCGTCATTCACCTATGAAACAGGCCCAACGTCCGAGTCTCCTAGTCCCAATAATATTTCAACCGCCGATCAGCAAAGATTCAATATGTTCCGATATTATTTAGCCTTTGGTTGGGGCTCTCGGAGGCTCAGGGCATTGAGAAGCAGGAAAGGCGAGGAATTTTGTTTAACGGCGGCTTACGTTGGCCGCCCTTTCGGGCATTAATCATCTAAACGACCAAGTCGATAAAATATTCGGGATAATCTGGCCTGCAATTTGTTATCGTCGTGGCCATTATCGTTGAATGTGCCTGCATATGCTTTAGTTTCGACGTTGCTTGAAATTCCAAGAGACCGGATGCGCGCGCTTATGGTATTTCAGCTTTCCGCGACTTGTTAAGTGGGATCGATGCTAAATGGTCGCTTCGCATGGGGAAAATTGGGGAAAGGAAAAAGATGGGAGGGGGGTTGGAGCTGCCTCGTGTCGAGAGACTTATTGGGCAAATGTGTGAGGTGGCCGGCTCCGATTGTGCTATTGTGACGGAAAATTGCATGTAAGATAAGCGATTGTGAGGCCAAGGTCGGCGAAAATATTAGTGTAATAATCCGAGGAAACTTTGTGCAAAGTGTAAATTGGCCGGCGCAATGTTCGCGACTTGCCGTGTTACATTGGGTGCGGTGCATCGGATCTTGAATACTTTCAAGGTCAATCATTTTGTGATGAGTGGGGCAGTCGCTACCTTTTGCATTACGCAGGAAATACTAATAATTTCAGCCATTATCTGTTGACTGACAAATAAATGAGAAAGAGAATTGCGACTCTGTTGTTTCATACTATCTGGTTATTGCCATTGAGAGTCAGCTGTTATCTTGGAATATCTAGTTATGTCTTCTTGGAAAATAAAAATGAAAGTAATGTGGGTTGTTGTTTTTTTTTTTATGCAATTCCACATGCAGATCGTAATCACGTTAAAAGACTTTTTTCATTACAAGAGCTCATTTCCAAGTTTTCTCGTTACATCCCGATGCGACAACTTTCCCATTGCCCGTATCTGTTTTCCATCTATAGTAGTGAGACGGGAAAGGGACTTTTTCTTGGTGCGGAAGATGTGTTAATCTTTGTAATCTGTGTTGTTATTGTTCATTGGATACTCGCGTGCAAAACTATATCCGATTGCACATTGGTAGGATCCGGCGATTGTCGATTTATCGACTGGATTTAGCGTTGCGCGCATCATAAATTTTGTAAATGGACATGTGTTTGTTAAAACATTGAAAATTGATAAATAAATGCCCAGAGGGAGTGGCCGAGCTAGCTGAAATGCAGATTTATATAAATCCTTTATTTTTAAATCTGTATTGGCAAGCTCTTTCCGACCTTTACTTCTTCCTGTAAACTCCAACTACTCGATAAACCGTTACGCATTGTGCAGCTCATTCAATTTTCATGGCATACAATTTATTCAATAACGGACCGCGATTAATTCGATTCTTCCCCCCCCCCCCCACTCTCTCTCTATTATCATTATCATCATCATTATTATTATTATTATTATTTATTGACAGATCTTGCCTTTACAAATCTTAAACCATAGAAAGGTTTTTGCATTAAGGAGATAAAAGGCATTCGCGTATTTCTCTATGCCGCCTGCATCCAAGCATTCGAATACACTTGGCTTTTCCAAATAAAGCTCCGAATCCCCTTTGTGTGATATGTTTCCCGACCCCCCACCCACCCCCCCGCCGCCGCCACGCGATTATACATCCAATACCCGTGCTCGATCCTCCTTAACGATAATGCGAACTTCTTCCAAAGTCCCACGACTCTTACCTACGCAAAAGTCAGGGCCCTTCCACCGTGAAACCGACCTTAAGCCTCTCCGCCCCCGTCGCCCCCGCCTCAACCGCCTCAACCGCCTCAACCGCCACCACCACCCCACGCCACCGACAATGAATTCGAAAAATCTGCCTATTTATTCAGCCCTGCCAAATTACACATCGCAACCGGCCAAATGATCGAATTTCACGGAAACAATGGTACACTGGCTCACCTCCACTCCAAACGCCAATCAAGCATTAATAATCCTCAGTACATTCGACTAGGAAATTCAACTACCCAGCCTTGCCCAGCCAGCCACACCGTACCCAATGAATTTCGTGTTAGGCCACCGAGGATACATGGCCCCGCAACTCTGGGCCCCACGTCCTGACCCACGCTCACCTATCCCACCCAACCTCCCTCGCCGCCAACCAACCCTCCTCCCCCGCAACCCACGACCTCACTGCTCCTCAGCGACAACAAACGAGCGCGTGAAACTCCACGATTGCCCGCCAATGTCGAGCCACTAATAATACCAATTAAAATACCTTATTACGGAGAAGACAATACGGTTAGCCGGGCAAAAGAGTGCGGCCCAGGGTGGCTAGCATAGACGAGGCCGGCCCGTGTTTTACATTTTTCACTCGAGCCTGTAAAATGCAAATGACCGGGGGGGGGCCCGAGGGGGGCCTCACCGAGCCCAATAACGAGTGGTCCCCGGCAGCCTCGGGCACGAGCCTCCGCCACTTTCCGCGAATATGATAACCTCGTGCCCGTAGGAACGGCTGCCCCGTAATAAGGATATTTTTCAGGAGGATATTACAAGAGGCGGCCCTCTTGTAAGCCTGAGAGGAGGACCTCTTGTAAGCTTGAGAGGACTGCCATTAAGAAATTGTTCTATTGGCGTGGTGGTCGCGCGGTATAACGGACGTGGCAATGAGGGATTAATAAATTAATGGGTTGTTGGTGTGGCTGTGGGTGCAATGACGCGCGAGTTGCGAGTGGCGTGAGAGAGAGAGAGAGAGAGAGAGAGAGAGAGGGGCGAGGGGGATAGAAATAGGTTTTTTCGAGTCTCGGGGTAATTTGCGCATCTAAGTAGTTTAGTTATAGAGCAAATGTTGAAACAAGGTGGATTGCATGTAATTTATGGAAGACGGCACGAAGACGGGGTAATTAGTTGTAAATTAATTATCCTTTGGATTTAGCAATTGTTTGTATGCTGATTGCTATGTAGAAAAAAAAGGTGAGGAGGGGGTGACTGTACAATCGGGACAATATAATCTCGGTAAGCGAAAGTACTTAATTGTGTGTACAGAGCTTGTGGGTAAGGGGGGGGCGCAATGATTGGTGAGATTATTATTATTATTATTGTGATTGTGCGTTTTGCGGTGTTGGAGGATGGTTTATGATATTATATGCTTTGGGATACGCGGAGAGGATAAATAGTTGACGGGGACCGAGTTTGAATAGGCGAGAATGCTAAATGTAACGACAATTACTTGCTTAGTAGAGGGGGAATGGAGTCTTGGATTGAAGAGTATGGTAGATAGTTTTTAAGAGTGAGAAAGTCAGATATTAACTTTCCCTTATCTATTGGTTAACGATTGGTTGGCTTACGCGTGGAAATTTACATTATCAAGTGAGTTTAGAGAAGGAAAGCACTAGCCAGAGTCCCTAAAGAGATCAATATTAGTCGAGAGTGCATGAACTCGATGTGCTTTTGTGCGTGATTATTGTGAGATAGGAATTTGATTGCTGCCTTGGTTTTAAGAAAGGACGATTGGGTTTTGTGCGTACAATGTAGCTGCATTACATTAGCTGGGAGTAAGTAGGAAAGGATCGTTAAATAATGAAAATAAAAATTTCAAGCTCGCTTACGGTATCGCGGCACTTGTGTTTAATTCCCTCTTTATCTCTCTCTCTCTCTCTCGCTCTGTGTGTGTCGGAAGAGAGTTGGAGGGAATGCACTCAATTTGGACGGGAGGAGTATAATAATGCACTTGGCTTGGCCAAAGAAATGACGTAAAAATTGGCAAGAATGACGGCGGAAAGAAACAATCAAGGAAATAACGAGTATATGGCATGGGAAGTGCGTTGAATGTGCTTTTTATTGTGGAATACTTGGAAACGATCTACCGAGCCAACTACGTGACAAGTCAGAAAAACTCTCTCCTCATTCTCCTCCTTTACTGAATTCTAATGCCTCCTTGCCCCCTCCTCCCCGCCCCCCACCACCTCTTCTTCTCCACTTATCGCTTTCTTAGACGTTGCTAAGCTCACGATGCCTACTACTTACAATCTCCTTTTCCTCGGCCATCAATCTTTGGTATCATCATTGTCATAATTTGTTGCCCGTTATTTAAATCTCCGGCTCCATCTGCCCGTCTCGCGCCCTCTCTCTCTCTCTCTCTAGACTTTTACGCGTTTCAGTCCAAAGTAGTGGCGAAAGAAATTTTACTCCAACAGTGATTGATTATGCCTGATTGATAACGCAAAACTTTGGATTTCACATTTTCCAATTTTTTTTCTTTTCTTTTTGCCCCACTATTTTCACCATTTTCCCGGCATTTGTATCCCGGCATTCTATGAATCGCCATTTATCATGCGCCATCTCCAATTCAAAATCTCGTACATTCTTACGAGATGTTTATTGCCGCATTAGCTTGCATTTTATAGTTTGTCTAGTTTGCCAAAAGAGCCGAGCGAGAGGCCTCGGCACTCCTCAATTCGCAAATTATGCACATCTCTTGGTGCCACTGCGTCCCCGCAGAGGAAAATCAATGCAATATAGGTAAAGTGGCAAAGCACCTCGAAAGAGGATGTGGTCGGGGGGGGAGGCAAACACTCACCTGGATATTGACGGATATTGATTAGTCCATTTGAAAGTAATGAGGCACAGCATTACAGGGGCCTGAGCTCGGGGAGCGAGGAAATTGTTGTTGCTGCAATAGGTTGTGGGGGTTGCCCTGACACGAGCGTCGCGTGAAAATAAAAATCCAATTAGAGGACGAGAATATGCTCTAGAATTAGGAAGCACACCACGTATTGCTTTATCGCCAAAAGTACTGTAAAAATAATGGCCGATAGCTAAGTGGGAATTGGAATGCTCTACTCATAATGGCGAATTCTTGATTTTACGGAGGGAATGGAAAAATTGTTACTGCTTCTTTGTGCTCGTGTTGTGAGCTTGAGAGAAAAATTAAGCGGCAACACCCGGAAATGGATTCCGTGTTATAGCACATCGATCTCCCTTGGATTTTGTACGGAAAAAAAGAAATACACACACACAGACATATAAGGAGAGAACTCGTCAAAAGCCGACACTTTGATATAGAAATCTTTACGTATCTGCAATGGCACGAAACTCTTTCCATTTTATTTTTTATTTGCGCAACAAAAGGAATACGTGCTCCGTTAAAAGAACAAAGAAATACGGAAAGAGGAAAAGAAGCATCGCGCTCCTTATTATTTATAATATTCAAAGGAATACCTACAGTTAAATTACACAATTATCATTTGTAACATTGTAAGCACAAATCACGAGATTAACAAGTCGAGACTGAGAATAAATTTTCTCCCCTTCTTCCCTTACCTCTCCCTAGCCCCAACCCCCACCCCCCCTCCCGCCTTTCCAAATCACCTCATTATCACGGTGTCACGTAGGGAAAGGAAATTAACTTGTGGCCAAACGAAGAAGAAACAAAGCTACGTAATACGCCACTTTTGCCTACACTTAATCAATTAATCCTCTCACTCCACCAAATGCGTTCGCAACCAAATGCAAATCAACGCTCGCCGCCTATCGCACATTTCCCGATTTGAAAAACCTTGAGCTTTCCATTACGAGGACCACGTGCTTTTGCCCTCGCAGCAGACACCAAACTTTCCCCCCAATCTGAATTCTCGCATTAGTCCATTAACACCACCCACCCCTCTACTCTCCAAACTACTCTCAAAAAGAAAATCCTTGCCAACCGACAAGGCCAGCAATCAAACGCCAATCCACCAAATCGTCGACTTTTCGGCCAACGCCCTCACCACCTGCAACCTACATTACACAGACGCCAACACACTCTGCCCACAAACACACGCAACTCTGCAACCAATTGCGAACTTTGAATCGTCGAAAGCACCCAACGCAAGAGCATTCAATACCAAACTTTTACCCCCCCCCCCCAAATCAGCATTCGCACCTCTCAATAATCAAGTCCCACCGAGCTCTCTTTTTATCAAACGAGGCCCCATCCAGCCTCCACAGGCCGACTCGCCACCGCAATAATAATAAGAATGCCACTGCCACCAGCTCCTCCCCTCCCTCACTCCCTCTCCCACCCGTCGCCTATCCCTACCAGACGATAACGACACGAGAAATCGCAATTGAAGAAACAAGACCCGGCGCCGCTGCCCCCTTCGCCCTCCGTCCTCACCCCACATCGCCTACAGCAGCAGCAGCAGCAGCAGCAGCTCCACTAGCTCGATACAAGGATCTTGTTAGGAGGAGCCTCGAGACCACCGAGGCTTGTTAGCTTACCCGGAACATCCTACGCGCTGCGGCATTGTTCCCAGTACAAGGCGACCTTACGCGAAACTAAATACTCGGCATTCTATGGGATCGGCGTCGCATCGACCGATCGCCGCACTCTGCGAAAAAGGAGAGAAGAAGAGAAAGGAATAAGCCAGCCGATTGCCTCCAAGGCGCCAACCACCAGGCAATCCGGCAATCCAGCCCATCTCCAACAATACTGCCATTTATTTCCTATTCATTGGGATCGGGGGCCGGGGTGCGCGTGCGCGTGTGCGCGTGGAACGTTTATCAGTTGCCGCGCCTCTTACCTGCGCTTTTTCCTCACCGCAGTTGCGCCTAATCCGGATGCGTGACTCGGACAGCCCCCATCACTCGCAACGCCCGACCATGAATTTACGAGCGCCTCAAGTGTCCCGCACTACTCGCATTTCATCCTTTGGTTCCCCGGAGCCGGCGAGTGCGAGCGATCGGCTGCCGATCCATTAAAACACGGCGGATCGAGCGTAAGCCTGTGCTTAGCCAGCCTAAAGGGCTCAGCTTTCGTTTTATTGCCGACTCTCTGGCGCTTAGGCACTCGAGAGCCTAAAAGGGCTGCCAAGAGGAACGAGACGAAGAGGAAGAAGAGGAAGAAGCGGCACTGGCCACGCTGAGACGCCGAATAATCGAGTGTCCGAGGTGGAGGTTCTGGCTACTGCTTATCCACCATCGTGCCCTCGGAGGTCCTCGAGACTTATTCCTCCCAAAAAAATAGACGCCGTGACGGGCCACGTAAACGTCCGCCCAAGATCCAACGAGGAAGCGAAGAAGAAGAAGAAGAAGACGCTTCGTTTCCCATGGCGGCAGGAAAAATCGATGCCGCGGTGTCTCAGACTCGGTTGGTAATGATGGACCGAGTGGCGTCCAAGTAATTCGGCGGTAACCCTTCCGGGAGTGTCTCGGATGGGCCCAGTGCGATCGGAGCGACTAGTCTGCTTGGTTGCCGATAATGGGCCGCGCGACACTTGAACGGGGCCAGTTGGTGGTGGTAGGGCTCGGTTGCCAAGAGGCTGGAAGCGACCAGTTTAGGGGGATGAGGTGAGATGGCCCAGCTGGTTCGGCTTTAATTACCGGGAGGCAGGCAATAAAAGTGGTGGCAAAGTCACTCTCGACATGTTTCTTTTAGCGTTGGCTTTTCCCGATGCGCTGCTCGTGCTCTGCAATCATAAATTGGGACTTCTGATTGGACGTGAGATCCAGCTGGCTCTTGATTCCCATCCTTTGGCTCGCGTGGGCACTCTTTGTCGCGAGACTCCAGTGGATTGGGATGGGGGAGGCAGGTTGACCGTGGCGGATGCAACGCGCGGTCGTTCGATTGGGAGGAGGTGGGGTGAATTGTTTGAATAGTTGGTGGAGCAGTGTTGGCCAATTATCAAGGAACGAGAGAAGGGAGGGAAGAAAGTAGTAACAAGGTGAAAGAGCGGGTGAAAGGTGATGGAGCAAGAGGCAGGAGGCAGGTAGGAGGCAGGCAGGAGGCAGGCAGGAGGTAAGCAGGAGGTGGGAGGATCGGAAGCACGAGGAAGCGCAGGTCCTTTCAGTATAAGAGGATATAAGTGGAGTTTGGTCTCAGGCTGTTCCTGTTGCTACAAGTGTTGGCTCGAGCCGGTCAATGAAACTCACGGGCCCAAAGACAATGAAATATGATAAACGGCAGTGTCCGAGGCACTTTTATGTGTTGTTTATGTTTATGTGCGTGAGAAATGGACAAACTCATCGAGCCTCCAGCCCCATTTCCTTACTCTCATCGGTGGTTATTGTATGGCATAGTTGTTGCTGCCACTTTTGCCAGCCGCAAAGTGCCTTCGAGCGAGAATATCGCGTCAAATTAATAATGCAGCCCGAAAAACTAGGGATTTCCATGCGATTCCTTCGATTGCTGCCATTTCTACATCGACGGGCATTGTATGCGTGACACTGTGTCGTGACTCGTCGTCGTCGTCGTCGTCTTTCTCTCTCTCTCTCTCTCTTAAGTGTACGGATAATGTTGCAAGTGGCCGTAATGGAATTGCAATTGGAAAAGGTAGATTCGTCCAATGGGTATTTATGTTTGGCCGAGTTTTCTCGGCGGTTATTCAACGACAGCCGCCTCGACATAACCTCACTTGACAGTCCTTCACGCGTCGTTCACCCGTTCATTTAATCCACAATTTTAACAAGTCGCACACTTGAGTGGGCTGCGATCACAAAGACACTCTGACATTGAGAGGAGAGTCGTTAAACGTCACTTTTCGACGTAATTTTGGGAAATTACAAGCTGACGAATATCGTGCGGTGTAAGGGACTGTTCCCGACTAGTTCTCGACGCAAAAACGATGAACCATCGTAACCACGCGTCTGCCCTCTCTCTCTCTCTCTCTCTCTCTCTCTCTCTCTCTCTCTCTCTCTGTGGCTCTGCTTGCCAAGGTGGCGGCCGTCTGAAGAGTCGCCCGAAAGTTAATGTCGGGAGTCACTCGTGCAGCAAGTGCATCTTCTGCACATTTTGCGAGGGCGACGTCACGTGCCGGCTGTCCCCGGACAAGAGAATACTCGGTCGACAGCGGCCGAGCTGCTTCCTCGGTCCTCCACACCGACAGTTTATGTCAGGATCCGCAATATACCGACTTCATTTTTATCGCTCGGATGATTGTCCGTCTCCTTCCAGGAAATTGAATGGGGCTTTTAATTAATGGGGCGCCCTCCTCGAGCCAGCCGTTTAATGAATCCGTGGCCTTTCAGTTACAAATAATTACTCGGACTTTGACTCACTTTGCCTCTCTCTCCCTGCAATCTCCCGGGCTTTCAAATGCTGCCTCGATTGGCATAACTTTGGCGATTACGAATTTACATGCCGACGGCTAATTTCGCCAGAAGCTGCGCATCGCCATCCCTAGCCTGATCAAACGTCCATAATCTCTTTGTTTGGCGATGCCGGCCGAAAAAGTCTGAGATTAAAAACGCAAAAGTGCCCCCTGAAGCTTCGAGTACTCGCTCTCTTTCATACTCATACCTATAATGGGGGAGCTGGAGACATGCAATTAGTTTTCAAAAATTCAAGCAGCCGCGAAAACACGCTCCCCAAGGCCCCTCTGCTCCGTCTTTCCTCCATCTCTCAAAGTATCGAGAACGCAAAACATTTTCTTACTCAAGGTCACTCGCGCACGCACTCGCGCACGCACTTCTCCACCACGTCGCTCGGCCATACCTTCCTCGCTAATAAATCAGCCCTTCTTTCTCCCTCCACCCAGTCTCATACAGACACACGCATTTCCCAATTACCTGGGACTTGGAAACTTCATAATTCCTCCAAATCCGCATCGAGCCATTCCCCCGGACAAAAGCTCCTAAAATGTCCAGCCCCTTCCCATACACCATACGCAGTTTTTTCTCAACCCCCACCCCCGCAACCTCCCGACCGGCCAATCCCGCACCGCCCGCGCAAATGAAAGTGAGCTTACGTGCACAAGGCACAAAGGCAGGTACGCCAACGTTACGTGCGCACGCTACTAACGTCCGAGGTTGGACCACCGCCAGGCTGTATTTCACATCGGCAACGAGGGGATCGACTGGACCGTCTGGGTCGGTCCCTGCCCCACCCACCCACGCCCCTTCCCACTCTCCTCCGCGGCGCCCGACAACCGCACTGCCGCCCCTCCCCCACGCGCCCCCTCTTCACCTCCCGTCTCACCCCACGACCACACTTGCCTCACTCCTGCTCCATATTATCTCGTTTACGCCCTCCACTACTACCGAGGTCTGCTCTACTTGCCCAAGGGACCCAACTCTCTTCTCCTCCTCCTTAATCAATCAGTCGCCATTACATTGCTCACCAACGACCACCGACAAGCTACAACAGAACTTGCCTCTCCCCAATCCAACAGCAACAAACGTAAGACTAGGAACGCAGGTGGTAATGTTCCCCTCTTGGCTGGAAACTGAGAGGACCGGACCAACGGAGGGCCGATCTCTTGTAAAAACATTGCTCACGCGTTCGAGCTTAAGCGCCAGAATTTCAATTCCCGTCCCCGCCAATCAGCGACTTTGCTCTCACCTCGAGCCTCTGCAGCAACCACACCAACCACACTAACCACGCAGACTGAAAACTGCATCATCCGCATCATTTTGCGGGGAGTTTGCTCGTAAACAGAGCTTTTCCCACGAAATTTCGCCTCGAGTACGCGCCCACTCGAGCCCAGTTCACCAAAAATGACATTGAATGTGTCGGCAAAGCATCAGACTCCCGGTACATTAACACTTGGCGCCTGCAGCTGCACTCGAAGGATAAACAACCGACAACCGTGAGCAAGGAGGAGGGAAAGAAAGCCGGAACTAGAGCGGCAACTACGATGGCACCTCGGCCCCCTCCAATTAGCCAGTCAATCGACTTTGACGCTCCAGGAGTAAGTGAGTGACCGAAAATTACCCGCATGAAGTGCAAGCAGCGGTAGCCTCGTAAAAGCCGTCTCACTCGCATCGACGCCCGCTCCAAGAGCTCCATGGGGGGGGGGGGGGGGGGGGGGGGGGGGGGGGGGGTAGGAGGGCCTCGTAAGCACAGGCCAGTGTGCTCCGGAGCCCCGTGCGCTCGTAAATAAAGCGCCGCGAAGCCGTGGATGGGCGTCTCCATTGGCGTTTCGACTCCGAGAGTCGCAGCTGCAGCGGTGCCGGGGACGGGGACGGCCATCTCCGCAAATGTCGCGGAGCTTGGCGCGAGTCAAGTGTGCTGCCTTCCGCGCCCCACCCCCACCGCCGCCAGCCCAAGGCCATTCGAAGGGAAGGTAAACATTTGGCGTATCCCCGATCTGCTCGGCTGTGAAAATATTTCTCCAACACATGTGCTGGCTGTGCGTGGCGAGTGCATGCTGTTTTGCTTCGATTACCGCGGGAGATTTACCGACATTTCCTCGCGAGTGGCGGAGCCCGGCACTTTACACCTCACACCCCAGTCGAAGCAATTCAATCGAATGGACTCGCAGCGCTAAGCTTCAAGTGACGCGGGTCGGCCCCAATGCCCACGACGAGTGCTGCAAAAGGTTGGCCCACTCGGCCCGGGGAGTGGTCGAGGTCGCGCTTACGGGAGACGCAGTTTGCGTTGTTGGCGATAGTGCGCGGCAGGCCGGGGTTGGGAGGAGGTGGGAGGAGATGGGAGGAGGTGGGAGGGCGGTGGAGACGGGAGGTCGGGGATCCATAACGAGGCAGAAGGCTCGGGTCCGTTAATTTGCATTCTCGTCAATCAGTTTTGGAATCGTTCTTGGACTTTGCATTGGTTCCCGGCCTCGTTGGATTAGGCTAATGGATTGCCGCGATTCATCGATGATTAATCGATTGTCCGAGGCGTTCCCGGGAGAGGCGCCGAGCACCGAGGTCAATGACCGCGGCAATTATTTCTCGGCACTCGCGCGGGCAAAAATCCAGGGAGACGGCCAATCACCGAGGGAGGAGGATAGAGCGCGTCCTTGAGGCCAGGGACAATCGGATGATGAAGCCGCTTGGCCGCGGAGGGCGGCAATCGATAGGAGCGGCGGTGTATTCGGGGAATTAAGGGCCCCGGGGCCGCCCGGGGCAAAAGGAGGGAAAAGGAGGGAAAAGGAGGGAAATGGAGGGAAAAGGAGGCTACGAAATCCGTAGGGCCGATAAGAGTTTGGAGATTAGAGGGGGTGGGCGGCTAGTCTCGCAGTCTCGCTGGCTGAGCATTCGAAAGCTTATTAATTGAAATAATCTCCCGGGCAAAGGAGCACCGAGAATCCATAATAGGAGGTCTCGGCCCTCGTTAAAGCCAATGGAATAAAGAGGAAGCGGCTCCTGCTCCCAACTCTACCTTCCCCCAAATAATATAATAATCTCATGCCGACTGCTCCCCCCGACCTTCGTACAATTAAATATGGCGAAAGCGAAACACC
>JAPYYT010003414.1:0-12963 GCA_030522565.1 Ceratosolen corneri | reverse complement strand
CAAAGAAAGTGTGAGAAAAGGAGCAAAGACGGTCTAAAGTTTAAAGAACTTAGAAGTGGGAGGGTGGTGGTAGGGGGGGTGGGGGGGAGAGAAAAGATGGCAAGAAGAACTTGCTGATCGCGACTGAGTTCACGCTATTCGTTCAGGTATATAGAGGTCGTTGCACTCGCAGGCCGCAAGGAAGCCGATGCCGCGGACGAGCCTGCTGTTCCTGTAACTTCCCAAGTCCTCGGTGCATAGCGGTACTCGCAGCATTATTTATACGGGGTGTCTTCTAAATAAACAATTTCTCGGATATTTAGCAACCGTGGAGTTTTAAGGCTCGATTTTATTCTGAGAAAGCTGAGCGTCAATTGGATAAATAATAAACGGAAGTATGGGAGGCGAGTTGTGGAGTAGAGTCGACGAAAGATTGGAAGCTGAAAGGTTGGCGAGAGAGAGAGAGAGAGAGAGAGAGAGAAAAATCTAGAGCTTATCTTTATGTTCGAAAGTCACGTCTATTTTCTTTATTGCTTTAAATTCTTCACGCAAGTTAATCTCTTTCTTTTTTTTACCCCCCTTTTTTTCAGCAGTAAATGGATAATCGAAAGCACCTTTACGTACATTCTTATTTCAAAGAGTAAGTATGAAACGTCGATTACCTATTTAAAAGTAGATTAACGCACTTTAATAAAATATTTGTTAAAAACTATTATTAATATATGAAGAAAATTATGAAATTCAGTTAAAATAATGTACATGGACTCACGTGTACCTATGTGATATTTATATTATTCTTATTATTTATTTATATTATATTTATATTAATTGTAATTGATAAAAGGTGATTGATAAATTGATAAAAGTGAAGCTTTAAGAAAGTTAATTTCTATTAATAATATTGTCACTTGATAAACTCTGACATTTAATAGCAAACTGTGTGCTGTTACTACTATTTCTACATGCATATCGTAACTTTTTGCTGTAAATCGGTTAATTCTAATCGTGAACTACAATTAAAATCGTACCTTACTTATAGTTTCCAGAATTTTTCATTTTTAAAACTTTAGCTTTCACAGAAACTTAGTTACATTTATTAATATTAAAAAAACTCTACTCGAATATAAAAATCTAAACGTAGCGCGAACGTAGTACTTAAATAGATAATAATACTTTGATTAATATTTTAAACATTTAACATTTTTATTATATTATTATAATTACGTGAGGGCCGATAATGTGGTAAAATTATTAGTTTAATTTTTAATTTATTTCTCTGCATTAGTAATCAATTATTTATTTATAGAAAGTATATATTTGATTAGTCAAGTACAGTTAACTGTAAAGATGGACAAAATTATATCAGACCGTTGTGTGAAAATTAAAAAAAAAAATGTTTTAATACAAATGCATTTGCAATAGTCGATTACACTTAATTAATTTCGGCATTTGGCAATTAATTAATTATTCAATGCAATTCTTAGTCACGATCCTCCTGAATCCCCAGCTAGATGAAAGCAAATTGTAATGATGTGATTTTTGGCTTAAGGTTAACTTTTAATTGACAAAATCGCCTCCCCCCCCCCGCATCTTATTTTATGCCCAATATTATTATAGAGTTTTATCGTCTGATAATACGATTGCAGATAGAAGTCTTCGACACATATGAATTGTAATAGTCCCGGCGTCGATATTACGAAAGCGGCGCGTTGCAACGCGGCAGCAAAATGTTTGTAGTGTAGAGCGTTAAACTCGCTTTCTTATTATCTCAACAGGTGCTTTGTCCTCGTTTTCATGCCTCCGGCTGCAACGCGAAATTACTCTTTCTCTTCGTTACGATTATCGATTATTAATCTATTGGAAATTTTGCTTCCGATTGTGCAGTTGTGACTGAAATATCCCACCACCGGTATGTTATAGATTTAGGAACCGAGTAAAGTAACTTGTTTCCTAATATCAACAAAAAAATTCATTACTTAAATTCGTACAAACTTAATTCATGAATAATATATGAGTGAGACGTAAATTCTATAAAGCACTCTTACAGTACTCTAGAAAAAACTCTTAAAAACATTAACCGTTACTTAAAAAGACTTCCAAGCATCCATTAACTTGAATTTGAAAAGAGAAAAAAAGCTGCTTCTAAACGAAAATAATTCAAATATTTTTTTTCGAACATCACTGTGTGCTTCCTTACATTTACCATAGCCTAACTTTAACTAACTTTACTCAATATTTTATAATTATTACCATCTTGGTGATGTATGCGTAAAAATTTCATGTCATACAAGAAAATTATCTCAAATAAAGATATTCTATAATTGAAAATAAAGTGAAATTAATAAACTTAATTATATATTTAGAAAATATATAATTTAGAAAATATACTTTTTCACAATTAATATAATCTTTTTTCACTGTGTAAAAACTCCAATATATATTTTCCCTACACTTTATCGAATTTGTTGTCAACTAGTCTTTCTAGTATCACCTAATTATTCTTCTTCTTAGACACTGTAATATATAATAAACGATATCTCAATTATTGTAAATAAATGTATTCTAAAATCATTCTAAAACTCATTGGCAATTTATTGAGAATATTAAGATTAGAAAACTTAAGTACAAAAGCATCAAAAAATAAATTCGAGTCCTAGTGCATATTGTCGTTGTTTAATGTATCTCCATTGTTGTGATTGTAACAGTATCATAAAAACAAATATTTATCTGAAATAATTAATTTTGCCTCCACGAATGCTGTAGCAAGAACATCCACAACAGCCATTTAAAATACATTCGCTGCTCCCTATAATTATCGGGCCTTACATTCAACGAAGATTAATCGTTAACAAAATATTTCAATGCCGACGCTGTAATTGTAATTAGCATAAATATAGATCTACAGGTAATATAAAGCATTAATTAAAATAATCTAAAATCAAGCGCTACCAAGAAACTCTATACCATACAAACAGTCTAAAAACAACTAATCCATTATATTAGTGGGGCTCGACTAAGCATTCATTAAATGAATTAAGGACATGAAATATTGCACAACGTGTGCTCATTACGTAAGGGAGAATTTTATTAATAGCATCGTACGTTATGATATTCTCCGCGAAAAGTAACATAATCACGAAATAAGGAATGACGCGGGGCGGCGATGAGAAAAGCGCGACAAGCCCTACTAGCCGAGAGCATTAAGCGTGTCTTGGAAAAGTTTGGTCAAATGCTTCGTTCCAAGGTCTTTCCTCTTCATCTCTTTTATTACGGCGGATCCCGAGGAGCCGTAATAATTCCTCTCCCTTGGAAGGCGGGAAAACGATTGCCGGAGGTACGCGAGTGTACTGTTAGTCGAAGGCGCGCGTAACGGACAATTGCTGGGCTGACATGAAAGAAAAGAAAAAAAAAAGGTCTCGCGAGGTGCGCCCGACGAAAAGCGAGAAGCCAGCACGAAATAATAGACGATCGCACTCGGCTTTACGACATCCACCCGGTATTATTCTTATTTTTGACATTTCGTCGCTCCAGCCACAGCCTCCCATTCCCCCGTCTCAGCGCGCACTACTTTCGATTAAGAATTATGGCGTACAATTATTCGTATTCTTAATTGGAATTGAGTATTGATTAGCAATTGATAGTGGTGGCAATGGGTAGGAACGACAAATTTCCAATCTCACGTGCTTAACGAGAGCGAACTTAAGCGCACCGATTTCAATCCTTCGATTAATTCATCGTCCGCCATACTCAATGGAATTAATTTTAAGAACCTTCAAATCTCGTACTCAGCATCCGCTTTATTACGAACGCTTATTATGAACAAATAGACCTTGTTAGCATGCTAATGCGAGACTTTATTGTGATATTCTCATGATATTTGAAAATTAATCGTTACCCCTTAGAATAACCAAAGTTAGCTACTTTGAAAATGTTGTTGAATGTAAATTAATATTGTTATTAAAAATGTCGCACTTTTAATAATTTCAAAAACTTTATTTACTATTAATATTTAAAATGGATTTTACCAATAAATATTTTAATTATGATGTGCACATTAATTAGTCAATATATTATGTTTATTCCTGAATACCCTATATATATATATATATATATAAATATATAGTATGTGTGCATATAGCATATATTTTTATGTAAAATGTGCGTAAATTAAATGTCAGCAGTCAATAGTTGTTACTTCATATTTTCTTATATTATTCATAAAAATGTAATTATAATTCATAGACCATTTGCGTCAAATGTGCTTCACCGAATCATTGTGAATAATAATTTTAATGACAGTACTTCAAAAAAACAATTTTTTTCACATTAAATTCACGATTTATTTAATAGTAAATCACAAGAGTAATCGTAACATTGCTTTTGTTTATTAGTTGTAGCATTTATTTTAATGATGCAAACGTAGCTTTGGAGCTATTTATATGAGTAAACTCGTGATTTATCCTTGTTTTAATTTATAAAATATGAAAGTTACTCGTCATAGATATTGTATATCATAGATTTAAAAATTGTAATTTTAATTGATACAATTATTTTAGTTTACTTTATAAGATGTCACAGCTCTCATCACCATAAAGTCACTTTATTTTAATTTTAATTATTGAAATGTTTGTAACTCGTCATAATATTTTAGTCCATTTGGTGGTATCCATTCCGATGATTAAGTAGTAAATTTTTTTCTGTATAATTTCATACATGCATTATTATATTAAATTTCTTTATTTATAATTTAAGAATCGAATATTTATTAATCGATTATTTATTAATCGAATATTAATCGGCTTTATCATAATATAGAATGATTTATTGATTTGAACTTAATGTTTGACTAAGAATGATTCAGAATAAAATCAGTTGCTATTTTGAATAATGTTGTATTAATGTAATTTTTCTTTAGATTGAAAATAATTATCAACCGTAGCATATTATCTGAAATAAATTAAAAAAAAAAAAGAAAATATCCAAATTAATTTCTAGGTCATCAGTTTATCTCTAAATGTTTTTATGTTTCGTTAAACCTTTATTAATAATAATAATTTCAATTGTGCGTTGTATTGAATTTGAGTTGTAATTAAATTGAAAGGATTATCCATCGGATAAAAATATGCGCATTTTATAGTTTCAAACACGCTAAATGAATAAACGAATGATTATCGAAAAAATTACGGTAATAGCAAATACACTTGGATTTTAGATCATCAACCAAATTACACGAATCGTTAGCGCATGACGAATCATGAACAAATGGCGACAGTGTAACGGACGCAAATATAGTTTCTTCGTATTTGCTTGGGAATAAAGTTTTAAAAAATACGATGTTCTTATGCATCTTATAACTTTTACAATACGAAATAATAAAGTGATGTTACATCCGATAGATACATTTGCAAATAAGGAAAATACTTTTAATATTGTAACAACACAGCTCTGTGATTAAATTTCTCCATGAATTCAATTATAATTCTGTTATTATTGTTTTACAGTATATCATTAAATATTCAAGTGAATATTATTAATAAATAGGTGATTTATACTTTGATATTATTTTTCAGAGAATAAATATTAAATTATAATCAATAAACTATCGTTTGGATACATAAGGTTTCCACTTAGCTCAATTATTTTATAGATAAACTAAATTATAATGCAAATTTATGGAATCTCTTGAATAGTATTAAATGTCATATGAAATATTTGCGTTCGCAAAACATTTAAGCGACGATTTGGTTAACCTTGTAACAATTAGCGTGAATATTTAATATGGCAAACCCAAAGCTTAAGCTCTCATGCGTTAAAAGAATTTACAAAGAAAAAACTTGTCGAAATATAGAGCAGTTAAATTTGATTTGAAATTCATATATTCAAGTGTACTTAAGCACTGAAACACGCGCATTGAAAACAATCTCGGAAGATTACATTGCGTACTTACGAAATAAGTGAGTAAAATATCATTGAAAAGCATACGATTTTCTTAAATATTCAAAATTAATCGGTTATTACTTCACATTATTTATCTTACAAAGCGCAAGTTTCATTAATATGAAAATTTATAATGTCGAGAATTAGAGCAGCAGTACATAAAAAAGTAATATAGTTACAAAAGATATATGAAATAAAGCATGAAATAACTATTCATAGCACGTCCAACCTGATAGAGAAGACTGACTATAATAATAATAAAGCTATAGTTGCTAACAACTTTAACGGTTTCTTAAATGTAACTTGCCAAAAATATATTTGTCCCAAGCATATGAATGAACGTTACTTTATTATTATCGCGTTATACATTAATAATATTTAATTCTTTAACAAAGCTAAAGAATATTTCATTAAATAATAAAAATTATATTTCAAATTCTGCCCGAAGTCCTACAATTATGCTTATGATACATTTTTATCATAAATAACTGACTTGATGCACAGAAATTATAAAAAGTATTGTTCAAAGTAGTTATGAAAAATTTTTGAAAGTATATATATATATATGTATATATGTATAAAAAGATCATGTTATTATGCTTACTTGATGAACTTAATTATTTATAAATGTATATAAATATAATATAATGCTAAAAGTGAGTAATAATAGTATATCAGTAAAGCTTATTTACACATTACGTACAAAATGTTCTCATTCTAAATAGATGTACCTAAACTATTTACATAGAACAAAAAAATATTTCTGATAGTCTACATATAATGTCTAGAATATAAAATTAACGGAAGCGATTATGAATATTTAAACCTTAAAATTCAATTACATAATCTACAACTGATAATAATTCCTAAACTTACATTCATATTACTTATCGTACGACCTTATCATAGTAATTAATAATATTAAAAGAATGTTTATTATCTAGCTTTCCCAAATTGAATGAATATATAATATTATTCGCGAATATTAATTTAATATTTAATTAAGATACCAATTAGCCACTAAGTGATTACAGAAAACTGCATAATAAGGTACATAAAAAGAAATATGGCGTATTCAAAGGCCACCGAAACACGACCACATATCATGACAATCTAATTTACTTACACTATATTTATTCTGATTAAAAATTTTCATTATTATAGATATATTAATATTGTGATTTAGTGAATTCTGTACATATGATAGCCTTTCGAACCTTAGGACGACAATTCCAATTATTCCTTTATGAGTAAAATATACTCTGCTATATATATATACATATACATATATATATATATACATGTGCATTTATATATACGTAATTTAATGTAAATCAATATATAATGTTTGACTTTTTTAGTTTGTAGCTACTGAATATAAATATAAGTTAAAAGTTATGGCTATTTAGATTATATATTACAGAAATTGCTTTGATTTTTTAGAAAAGAAAAAATTTTCGAGAACCTTAATACACAATTGAATTAAGTTTGTGTTTATAATCTGTATAATTCTATATTATTGCTAATAATGATGATATGTATAAATCTATAAATAACTTTTATAAACATACAAAACATTCTATTAATACCCAACAATAACCTGTCGTACAAATATTTTATTTATATTTTATTTATAAAGTAATTATAATTATGCTGATAATATTTTAATATTAAAACATTGGCAATTTAGCGAAGAAATTATTTTAAAATATCAATAAATTATAAGTTTGATTTTTCTACAATAGCACGTAAATCTTATCAATACAATGAATTTCAATAAGATTACTTATTATTTTATAGTTTGGGAAAATATGTTTGAGAATCATCAAAAAAATATTACATTTGTAAATAAACAACATGAATGGCTACATACGATAAAACAAGCAATTAAAACAATAATATAAATAGATTAATATTATAAAAGACCGATAGTAATTTTATATTTATAAAAGTATGAATTAAACAAAAAGATTGTAAAGATTTTCTAGAAAAATATAACCATTAATATGACCATTGAAACTTACGCGTGTAATGTTCAATAAAAAAACTTTAATTCAAGAAAAAATAGCTTTGGAAAATAATCCTCCACCAATATCTAATTCAAATATAGTATTTATGTTGAAAAAAATTTATTACTATTGATTGTTCCAAGTATCCCAATAGTATAATACTTGTATACAAGAATTGCATATTACATTGTGTAACATCTAACAATGTCTGTTAACATTTAATTACCCACATTTCCTTAATACATATTTAATTTACGCAAATATTATTGTCATTTATTTTCAGGTTTTATGAAAAGGTATTTGGTAACGCTGAAGAGACGAATTGATAAAAATGAATATGAATACGTGGTACTCTCGGTATCTCTCTATACATTTTTAAAGTAAATATTTTTGTGCTACTTTCATTATAATATAGGATTTCTCCTCGAATGCGTATTAATTGAAAAATTAAATTATGTTTTATCTAAAAATGCTCTTTTTAAAATTATTCTCCAATTATCATATTTCAAAAGTCAGATACAATTTCTTAACAAGACTCGAAAAATGTTTATACTATTTCTCCATACATATCCTATGTTTATCTGCTCGACTGTGTCTACATTTGTTAGTATGTACCTTTATAACTCGTGACATACATATCGTATGAAATACTTTTTATCAATTATAAAATTACGCAATTTGTACTTTTTGTATAGGCGTGTGATTTTGAACAAATTTTTCCAACATTCAATACCCAATGGCTAAAAATGTATACGCGTATGTAGTCTCTATACGTGTAGTAAACACACAAACTCATGGTACTCGCATTTTAAGTTTTACTACGTATGCACAAATCTCTATTAGAGGACTATTAAAGCAATTCGACTACCACAAAATTCCATTTAATAATATTTCCAATAAAATAGTTAAACTTTGCAGAAACAAGAGCGAATAAAATATAATGGGGATTCAGTTATTTCCGTACAAATTGAATTCCACGCATCTAGATACAATAATATTCAGGTTGATGGTAGAACTCTCGAGTTTCTTTAAATGCTAAATTCTGAAATTACATTAAATTATAGAGTACTTCATAAGCAAAAGTGCCATTATTAATTAATATAAATGAACAGTCATTGCGTCGTTAGTATAAATATCATTAGGTTGAGATTAATATGAATGTGCATTGTTTGCGAAGAATATTTTGATGTAAAATGTGTGCTTGTGAATTAATAGGGGACACGAAGCGTACAATAATTGTCAAACGATAAATCAGTGCTCGTGGGCCATTTACTCCATGTGAAAACTAGCAAGAGGATTTGGATTTGGATTAAGCCACAAGGATTAATTAAGAGTGTTGTCGAATCGAAGCAAATCAACTGCCAACGGAGTGTCTACAAATTCAAAATGTCCGAATGCTCGTCGCCTCATTACTAAACTCCTGCATCCCAAAAATGAAGATGCTCCTCACGGCCGTTCCTTACGGTAAAAATACAATCCCCAGGCTCATCAGCTTAAGCAGTCCTCTCACATTATACACCGAGGCTGATTGCTACGAGCCAGGAGCATTATAAAATAAAGTCAGTAAATCCGTCCTCTTCACGCTTGGTTAAGCGCTCTGCGGCTATTTGTAATTGACTGAAAGATGAGAAATGGAAGCTCTGGGAGGATGGATGCACATCCTCTGACAATGGCATTGGCGGCACAAGAGGTGTCCACGGATAAGGGAGTGCGGGTGACGGGGCCGGTGACGATGGGGTTCGGTGGTGGTTGGGCGGGTGGTGGGGGCGGGGGTGGGGGAGAGAGACGATGTGGCAGCGGGTATGACGAGTGAGAAAAGCGAGGAGGAGATGAGACAGTTAAGCGAGGCTCCTAGTCAAAAGTTCACTCACCATCGGGATTGTGAAAGTAGGCCCAGGTGGGGGTCCCCGTGGCCGCGGACTGGAGGACGCAGGCCAGCACTCCGAGGCAGAGGGCCCACATAGCGCAGCGGGCCGCGAGAGCGCGCCTCTCGCCGCGACGAGGATCGGCATCGACGAAGCCGACGACCCCGCGGACGCTTTGTGGACGGCCGCCCGTGTCGGCCATCCTTCATGCCCGCGCGCTTCCGCTCGGGGACTCGCGTCCTTGGGCCCTCCCTTTCCTTCCTTCCTCTGCTCTCGGCTTCGCGGCCGCTCCGTGGTCTTTCATAGATGCGCCGCTACGCTCGCGGGCAGCTCCGCCTCGGCGCTCGATTGCATCCTCGACGAGTCGGCTCTCCACGGATAGCGTGCGCCCGCGGCCCCATATCACGTGACGAGGGCCTCCGGCGCCTCGACGGCACAGCCCTGCCTCCCCCGGGGCTCGACGGCCACTTGGACTCTGGGGACTTTTGCCGCGGTCGGCCCGCTGCTTCGCCAATCACCGCTTTATAATATTACAACGACAACGATCGCATGAAACGCCTCGTGAAACGCCTCGTGAAACGCCTCATGAAAAGCCTCATGAAAAGCCTCGTGAAAACCTGGAGATGGAGAACAAAGGGTGCGATTTAGCTTTCCTCGTTGATAATGTTGCGCGAGTGAAACTCTATCTGTCAATCGAGCACATACAGTCGACACATATTCCACAACGCTTTCGTTTCACACATACCCCCACCCACCCACCCACCCCCCCACCCACCCGCGCTCGCACTCATTCTCTTGCTCTTCACCGACTCGCCCCCCCCCCCCCACACACACCCCTCGCTCTCTCTCTCTCTCTCTCTCTCTCTCTCTCTCTCTCACTTCTCCTTTCTCTCTTTCTCCTTTCTCTCTTTCTCTTTCGTGTGGTATCATAGCAGTTTAGCGTATAGAAAAGAAAGAGAAGAGTATATGTTGGTCAGCAAAACCGGTTTTTACGATACGAAGAGGCACACTGCTAAAAATACATGAAGAGAGCTAGCTTCGCAGTCTTCCTTTCTTATTTTTCTTCCCAGTCACGATACTCTGTATATATCTTTTTCTCTATCTTCTTTGTTTTAATTCACTTTATTAGAACTTTTTTTCTCTTCCATTTCTTTATAAATATGTATATATGTTTCCATTACATTTATCTATGCTTTATGATACTTGACTCTTTCGTGTGTATCTCCAAACTCTGAAAATTAAAATGTCTCCATTCCAATACTTTTTAGTAGTACAAAAATAAAAACTTTATACGAGCATATAAATCCGCATGCGTTAAAAGCAAAATATAATAACAATTACTTTTTAAGTATCGAATGGTTTTAATTCAATTTTTGCTGTATTTTTAATAATGACTCTTGATAAAAAGCAATGCAGTTTACCGAAACAAACATTTTTTTGTTTTAAGGTAATTCTTCGCGACAATAGTAACACGGAAATTTAAAACAAATGTGCTTAATACTTCTTTTTTTTTTCTAAATTATGCAACATTTATATAAATAAATATTAAAATGTGATGTAATACGTTATGTATTAATAGCTGTCTAATAATGATTGTATACTTTTATTTTTATATTGAGTAAATCACATTATAAGTAATGGATAAAATGTGCAATAGCTCGTATACTAATTGTTATTGTACTTTGAGAATGTATTCGTTAATTTGTAATGAACAACGGGCACATATTTTTAAAAGTACGCATTTTCAGTAAGAAATTCACATTACGCTGAGATTATTTCACATCCTGTAAATAAAATTCAAGGTCCCATTAATAATACTATTTATTAATGTTAAAGCTTCAATTAGCTAGCCGAGTACATTTCAAAACGAATAATTATAAAACCAATCTATTACGAAATTATATAATATTCTTTACTTTCTTAAAGCTTGACATCAAGACATTTGTTTATATACCTCATATTAAAATAAGCATACAAATGTTTTTGAATGTAAAGTGGATTTCACAATATTGTTGATTTTTTCTCTCGTTTAGATTTAGAAAAGTTGAGAATTTTTCTTTTATTTATTCTTAAACGATAATAGTGACATATAAATGCTACAAAAAAATTCACGACCAATAAATTCTACTTGCATGGTGATAAACTCTATGGTGAGAAAAAAAAACTCAAATAACCAATAAAACAAATACCGAAGACAATAGAAAGCGCTACAAGTGTGTTTATCATAACCTTAACAATAACAAAATTCGTTGATGGAAAGCTTTTGTCGGTACAAACAAAGTCTGCTGAAATCCAATTACAGCAATATATTTATATAATGCGTATTATTACGCAAGTACCTAATTATAAATGTCATTGAGAATTCAAAAAAAGAAATCATTGGCACTCGAGTATTTATATAATTTCTATGTGCACCGACAATTTTAGGAAAGCTTTGATTTTGTAATCACGAATTAAAAATTACACGAGTGCTAAAAATAAATATTGAATGTTTACATATTTCACAAACATTATCAGCAGCTGGTTAATGTAATTATGTCATTTTTCAAGAAGTCGGCGTTTTATTTTTAAAATAAAGCCCCGCTTACGTCGTCGCCAAGTAGTATTAACGAACAACCGTAACATCGAGGTATTTTATAAGCACTTGACGTGCATTCATGAAATACGAGAGAAATTCGTCGATAGAGGCAAACCAAGTAACCTTTCATCCACAATCCACAAGACAATAATTTTTTTCTAATAAGATTACCCATTAATAAGGGGGCACAAAGATGCTTTAAGCCCCTCTACATCAACAAACACTACCAATACTCGAAGGGCATTTTTCTCTCTCGAAATGAAAAAAAGTAGTATGAATTTTATAATTAAATAATACTGTCAGTTCATCTGCGCCCGAGTAAGACGACCCCGCCGACCGAAAAAACGCCTTTCTCCTGTACAGTGCAGGTAATCTACATAAAACACGTTCATCTCGCTCGCGCGAAGGCTAAAGAGGAGCGGAGCTGAGGTAGTCGGTCGCCGTTCCCGGAGCCGATTCCGGAAGTCGAAAGTCATCGCCCCGGTCGCGAAGCATCCCGCGACCGTCCCCCCCCTCCCCTCCTCCCACCCCCGCCCACCCGCCGCACTCCTCGCCCCCATTGTTATCGATTCTCGCTCCACCACCTGAGCGAGTG
>JAPYYT010003413.1:0-12965 GCA_030522565.1 Ceratosolen corneri | reverse complement strand
CGCGGCCAGCGCCTGCCCCGACAACTAACCGACGTTGCTGTTTTTTTTTGTACTTACGCGCGGGTAAACATTAATAAAATCGATATAGGCTGGTTCCGCCGTCGAGGCGACATACTCCTCAACATCCGCGAGCGAGCGGAAATTCAGTGCGCCATCGAATTACAATTCAATTAACTTGTATTGCACGAATACACTGTGGTCTGTCTACGCTATCCTGCTCTTGTTCTTTCTCTATACCTCTCTTTCTCTCTCTCTCTCTCTCTCTCTCTGTCTCTCTCTCTCTCTCTGTCTCTCGCTGTGGCGCTGCTCTTGTTACAGAGGGTTTTTGCATACACGCAATGCGTCTCGCTTGTAATGAATCGTCGTTCACGCCTTCCTGTGCTATCATGCGCCACGCGATTTTCGAGTTTCAATTCTGAAATGCTTACAAGCTCCACTTTTTCGTTTGCAAAATGCTCGTCGCAATGCCTTATGTGGCTCGAGTATTAAATCTGCCCAATAATGGGCGATTCGTTTAAATTTAAGCGCACGTTGATCTAGCAATATCTAGCGGAGCATTCGCCAACGTGTGGATGATATATTTGATTGGCGTTGTAATGAATGCGTAACGAGTGACTTCACGGGGAGTAATATGACTGCAACATTAGAATTCTAAAATGTTTGCTTATGGAAATATTTTTTTGCAACAAGCCAAGTATAATAAAAATGCACTTTACGTGCTTTTATCTTTTTTATCATTGCTAAAGGCAGTTGCGCTAGCGAAGACGCAACAATAATATCAGCATAATTTCATCGACAAATAGTAGTAAAAGCAAGTTGAGTAAAGTCATTGCCTCACGTGGTCTCGTTCCACTCTTTGGTCAAGATTCCCTATCTGATGTCGGAAATGGAGTTCTAGTTCTGCTCTTCCGAAGAGAATACCGGAAGTGCGGGAGCTTTGACAATCGATTTTACATAAGATCTCAATTCACCAGTCCACGCATTCCGCTAATTAATACAATAATTCCCACGTGGACACGGGCTTCATTGGGATCAGCTGGCACTTGCGATTGAATTTTTTTCAACGGACCCAGCAAATTTAATGGAAAATCAAGCAGATGGAGTGTTTTTTTTTTTTGTAAAATTAAGTGTCTACGTGTGCCGGATGAATATTTAAATGGAATATTTAAATTATTAGCAGGAGATTATTAAGGGACAATATTTGTCTACTCAAATCATACAAATATTAGTCTTTTCGAAGGTTCATCGCAATTTTCAAGCTTATTAATTCCGAAGATTTAAATTATTTTAAACTTTTCCTCTTCTTCTTCATCTTCTTCTTCTTGGTTTTCTTTGAAAAAAATGGCAGCGCTCAAGATAATCTTCAATAACGTAATTTTTATATTTAACGCGCTAATGCATTAGCATGTCTCTTGCAAAAATTTGCATTCTTACATTATTATTTAGTGTTGCATGTCTCAAAAAATCTTGCACAAATATATGAAGCTACCTTATGCTTGCGTAAAACCGAGTTTTTTTTTTCACCTCTTAGACCTAATTTGTGAGAGGCAGCACGCAACTATCTATCTTAGCGCTCGTGCACAAGCCCCGCGCATTTTATTCACTGATTCGTGAGAATTACTTCGCCTTGGCTGCAGAAAGAAGCGCACTCGCTAGCATAAAAGGATCGCAAAAAAGTGCTTAAACATTAGTGCACGGAGCCTTATTATAAGAGAAGAAGAAGAAGAAGAAGAAAAAGAAAAAAAGAAAACTGACGGCAAGAAGGCCGAAATTTCTTCTCCAGTACTTCACCTTATTTTTCTTTTCCCGAACTCGCGGCTTATGTGTGTGTGTGTCTATGTGCCCACAAGTATTCGTTAATAAGAGAGGCAGTTTAAGGCAACTCGTTAATATTCATCTTTCGGGCCGGAAGAATAATTGGCGCCGCTGTCCCTATTCCTCCCTAAAACGGTTAAGCAGGCGACAAAAACTCGGCAGCCGAGTCCGAGGACATTCGTCCTTACTCATAAAATGCCAAGCAGCGGCGTGGCAAACGTGCGCCTCGGCGCCTTTTTCCCGAGGAGGAAACTCTATTCCAGCAGAGCGAGCGCGGAAAACTCGGCTCCGAGGATTAAGTGAGGGAGGGGCCCCGGGCATAAAGAAAAGTCGAGCGATGGGGGGTGGGATTTTAATTGTCGAAATTCTTTTGGGGGGCAACCGAGTAGGGGCGAGCAACGCAATTGCGCACTCCTCTGCACTCGGCTATTGGTATAGCGGCGGGGGGGAGGGAGAGGGCGCGTGCAGTATTCCTTGAATCCCAGTGGAATCCGCGTCAATTGTCGCGGACGTCTCACGCTGGGGGCTGAAATTTAATTACCGACCAAGTCGTTAAACGAATAGAGTTTTTATAGTGGATCGGCGCTTGGCCTACTTCCAAAATTATAACGACAGTTTCTCGTGAGCGATCGCGCATGCGGCTACGCATACGTGGGAAATGCGCGCGTATAGCGGGGGGTGGGGGGGTGGGGAGGTCCGGGGGGCCGACTCTTTAGTTCCAAATTCGCGAGAGCGTTTGGGCGCGAGTTGGAGCTCCGATCGAACGAATTGTCTCGTCGATTTTCACGGGCCGTATTCGTAAAGCAATACCTCGTGGAAATTGCATCGCGGTAATCTAAGGCTCTGATCTACATTTCTGTTGGTAAAATGTATTTTCCATCTCATTTCCCTTTGTCGCCGGGTCCCGCGCCACGGTATAATTTGATATCTTATATCTAAAATGTCTTTCATGGCATTTCCAGCAAAAATTGCTTTTATATTGCAGACACTCGCTTTTCTCCATTTCCTTTATAATATCCGCGCATTTCTCACGGCGCGCTGTCCCGAAGAGGCTCGTCGGTGCATTCCGTGTTATGTAAATACGGCGGGGAAAAGTTAGTGCCGAGCTTTACACGCCTGTACGATAAAACGTTTGGGCTAACGAAGATAAAAGAAAATAAGCCAGTGCAATAAATACTTGAGGGAAAATTGAAGCGGAATTCGGTGAAGCAGGGCCAATGTTAACAAGATTAAGAGTATGTAATTCCATTGTGTGTCTCTTTTTTCGTTGGGGCCGGCTCATGGGAAGTTTGGCGATACGTTATGGATTAGAGATTTTTCAGCTCGCATTGTGTTTGGCGGCGTCAGGTGGTCGTGATCTAGTGAGAAGCAGAATTTTGAGGAACAAATGGACGAGTCGAGCGCATAAATAACACGAAACCTATTGAGGATGGAATCCGAGTGTATAATTTATTTGACGAAAGTACAGTTCTCGACTCGACAATGTTTTTTACGGAACTTTTAGCAGGCGTATTCATCATAATATTGACATATTAGCGATGGGATTAGAGATGCAATGTACAATGGATGTAACAATGTCGCAACGGTAATTTTATAAATAAGTAAGGTTTAGGAGGGGGGGAGAGAGAAAGAAATTACGTCAAATATTTTACTTTTATTTTATTCCGCATTTTTATTGCCAAACATCAATACGCAGAAATTCATTATTATCGTTGTAATTTCGATATTGCAATCTTAATGATTTTTAAACGTACGAGCAAACATTTTGTCATTACCTGTAGATATATTTTCGTTGTTCCTTACAATAATAGGATTAACATTGATATTGATAACATTGTTCACCGTTGCTTATCTCACTCCATAATTTACACCCGGTTATATCAAGTTGATAATGCCGATGTGACATTATTAACGTTACATTATTATCTGTTGTGGTTAAATCAAAAGCAAGCCGGTTATTTACACTTTAGCTAATAATTCCATTTGATATACGGCAAATGTATATTATATTTAAAATTAAATGGCAAACAGCGGCTGGCAATAAAATGTACGTATTTATCAGCTTTTCGTTCTACTTAATGAAGAGAAGCATTTTGACGGATCTCGTAAGATACGTGGAACGATAATAATGTCTACACGTAAAAAGAAAAATATGTACAATAAGTCATAGTTTGCCTTTAGTACCATAATGAATGTGTGCAAATGAGCTTTGTCAGCCGAAGATTTCCAATCGCACGCAAGATTCTCAAGACGCGCAAATTGTATGCAAATTATTAATTCACTAAATCCCATACAATATATATATACATACATATATATACATATATATATATATATATATATATATATATATATATATATGTATGTATGTATATATATTGTTTCGCCTTCGTAAGCGCGCAGTAATGAGCGAGCAAATTATGTAAAGCAATTTTTACATTTTATCTATTTATGTAGCCTTAGCATGCAGCGCCGAGTGCCATTAAATCTTATTACACAGTCGCACTAGTTTACTAATTTGCGCATGGCTTTTCGTAGGCGTGCTCATTGATAATTATTATTATTCGCTGCTGGAGCCGAAGAGTTGGCGCTCCGAGCAAACAGCACCAGGCCTCTCGGAGTCGCTCGAGTGTGATTCAATGAATAAATACACGCAAAGTCCTGCGCGGCCACGTGATATTCGCCGTCAGGAGCATCGATTTCATTATTCCCACTCTCCGAGGGAAGCGTCGTCGTCGCTGTGGCAGCGAGCCCAACTCAAATCAAACCGTCCCATTCGACTTTAATTCGGCCCTTTCGGAAGGTTGTTGGGCCAAGGGCCCGAGTACTCGTTGCTTGGTACATGCGCTCTCGAGGCGCTCGAGTCGATACTTGCTCGAGTCTCGCCGAGTGATACTTGGGTGGACACAATAATACTTACCCCGAGGGTGATCTCGCGCTCTCTTCTCTTCCTTCTTGGCGGCGTACGAGGCGAGTCGCGCGACTGCCGGCAAATATTTTATTGGCGCTCCCGTGAAGGGCCGTGTCCCCGGGTTATTGCGGGATTGCGGTTATTTGGTCCGGAGATTCCGTCTTAATTATCGGCGCGTGATATCATGCGATATTGGCCGAGGCGGAGCACACAGTTATTATCTCTGGCGTAATGATAAAAGTAAAGCGGCCGTCTTGAGCGAGCCCAATGTGTCAATTGCAGTGGCAATATTGAAATAACCGAGTGAATTCAAAGGCTCATTCAATGAGACGTTAAGAGGTTACTTAGTATATTCTCCTCAATGATATTTCTCAGATGATGATTCGCGAGTGCGCGCAAGCGATGTGGCGGTAGTTCGATCTTTTTTTCTCTCTCTCCGTGTTTAGCTTGCGTTACGTCTTGCGCTGTCTCTCTTGAAGCTTCCGATTGTATGATTATTTGAAAACTTACGAATGCCCAGGGTCTTCAAGGCGCCTCGTGAATTTTCATTTGGAAATATATTCTTATGTGCTCGTTAAATATTTGAAATTTTTCGAATGTTTAATTATGCAAATCGCCAACTAAAATTGATATTAATTCTGTTTGATTTTTGGCCTGAAAAGAGTGGGCATTTCGTGGAAAAAAAAAAGAAAGAAAACATACAAGCACGATCTTCACTCGTGGACTTGAAGTAGTTATTAGTCTATAAATTCATATGATAATTATAAAGAATGTTGCTGATGTCGCGGTACAATGGTTTATTATTATATCATATTTTTATTTTTTTCATTATATCTAATAATAAGGATAACAGTGCTCTAGTATTTATTTATTCGATATTTTTTAATAACTTTCAATATTTTTACAAATTTCAACGATAGACTATTTATTTATTTGCATTGAATGTAAATGAAATGAATGCTCACATCTTATACAATCGTATATAATAATATAACAACTCACCTCGCATCTTATATAAGGCTTCAAACATTTTATGCAAGTTTTTTTCCAGCTGTTTCACCATTTTTTAATAAGTTTTTACTTTACTGCCGCACAGTTTGAAAGCTATACATCGTCACCTTAACGACTATTTATAATATTCGAGTGGCTAATGGGAATCTTATAATCCTTATGCAATGGAATTATGAATATATATTTTGACTAATAAGTATGCAGTATTTAACAAGTGTTTTCCAATGTCTGAATAAACACACTGGCGATCGATTGTCAATTCGAGAATTTGCATTGCCAATTGGAGAATTGCGAGAATGGTGGGAGCGAGGCATTAATTAATGTACGTAGGCATAAATAGGTGGCTTCGAGGAGGCGAAGAAGGCAGGCGAGTTTTAATTTCCTGCCCGTGAAATTAAGCCGGCGTGGCTCAGCCCTCATTTTCGGATTACACGTCTCCTCTCCCTCTCAGTCCTTATACCTCGAGCACCGAGTTTTCCACAGAATTTTCCATCCCTCCCCCAGCAGTCTCCCCGGCATTATCGGCCAAAAATTACGGGAAAGTAGATCGAACTAATTGCAGCGGGATTATCAATAGAGAGGAGCCCTGGCTGAGGCTGAGGGACTCCGGCCTCGGTACACCTGGACGTCCCATAATCGAACCCCGCTGGGATAACGGCGCCCTGGCACTGTGCTCGGGGCGAAGCGCGTGCTGCGGCCTCCACTAAAAAAGGAAAAAACTCGGAGAGGAAAGCGGTCTTTCTTCGTCGAGCGGTCGTAAAAGTGCGCGCGTATATATGCCGAGGAACTTTATACGTGGGTTGGGCCGAATCGTTATACCGGAAGTTTCCCGATACGTCAGCTTCCCTTTTTACTGCGCAAAACGCCTCGAAATCGACGACCTCCTCGCTCCCTCATCCCTCCCTCGTGGGGCCAAGTGGCCTCGCCGCATACGCGTAAAGATCTATGAATTTCGGATGCTCGCATAACAGGGAGAACGCTCCCGGGATCCCTCTTTTAGTGCTTGATGTTTATTTCGTAGATCTTTCACGGTTATGCGAGGACTCGGCGTGCGGCATATGCCAGGGCGTTCGGGACGTGGAATGAAAATTTTGGAAAATAAAACCGTGCGGCTTGGAGGATGAATTAATCGGATTTACTCGGCTGCAAGCCCAAAGTGATAAAAGTTATTTTACGACGTCGTGTATTGTGGGATTTGTGGCTCATTATATTGGGATGCGTATGAATATGCTTCTACGACGATACAATGTGAAACGTGGAAAATTCTTTCGGGGGCTTTTCTTTTTTCTCTCTTCCTTTTATCCTCATTATAAGATAACGGCGAAACGTAATGTTATGGAGATTATTATCCCTCGCTGCCCTCTCGCTCACAAGCTACCACTAATACTTATTAATCTCATTTAATAAGCTTTATAGGTCGCCTCGAGCTACGTTAACTTACTTTTATTGCCCCCACATTGTTTGAAATACTTTTTAGCTTTGTTGGGAAGTGAACTTGGGCTCGGTTGGTTGCTCATCGGTCATCCTTAGATCGCCATGGACTTTTTCATCGCTCGCTCAAAGAATTTCACGTCTATTGTCCTATTCCCCTACTCATCGGGCAATACAATCGTCTAAGTAAGTGAATTGGAATGCAAATATATGATTTACGAAAGCAGAAAGCGCTGCTTGTGATTATATTTAACTTCAAGCTGTTATTTCACTCGCTGTCGCAAAGATATTAAATATGCTCACTGTGTATTAAAATGTCACTGCAAGCATAATCAATTCACCAAATACTTCAAATACTTTGCCGAAAATACTATACTCGAGATCTCCTAGTCGAAACAATAAAGGAATTTTGTAATAATAATGGCTTTAAATTTTGAAATTATACAAAACTTACACATTACTATAACTTGGTCTTATAATTTCGAAAAGAGTAGGTTTTTATTACGATGCAAATCCGTTTCTGCTTAGTTGCACTGTACCTTCTACTTTCTCTCCCCTCCCCTCCCCTCCCCCTCCCCCCATACTCTTTGAGTTGCACTCACATACATAATACTCGTTCTCATTCGCTCCCTCGCTCCTTCATCTTCTTCCTTCTTCTTCTGTCGTCTAAGATGCATTGTGTTGGATCTTGGCTGGACGAGCCCCAAGAGCCGTTAAAACTTCATTAGACGCCTCTCTCTCTAAAGCACTTTTACAAAATTATATTGCACACGGGGAGAATTAAGTCATACCTGTAACCGAGTCCTTAATCTCTCTCTCTCTCTCTCTCTCTCTTCCTATCCTTGTCCTGCTTTTGGTCTCTGTGTCTTTGCTGTGACGCTGTTAACTGGACAAGACGAGAATGGAAGATTTTCCATATCGTGTTAATGACGAGTTAATTATGCTTCTCTAAGCTACGAATTCTGTCGTTTGCAATTTGGTAAATTATATGACTGAAAAAGAAAAAAAACAGTATTAAGATGTATTGCTTAAGAAATCTCTCGATATATATGGCTTACGATTATATTTATTTGATTTCTATTCAAATGCTGGGTATTCTGCTGGAGCTTCAGCAAGATATTTTAAGAAGAATGATATTTTCAGAAAATTTGCCTGCATTTAAGAAATATATGCAAGCTTCATACAAAAGTATTTAAATAACTGTGACTACGTATTTGAGTTTAAAGGCAATTTGTGATTGAATCCAAAATGTAGTTTTATTCAAACTCTAGCATGACTTGCATCTAATTTGTTAATTTTTATTCCCACTAATTATAAAAGCATTGACAATTGTATATAAAATCCTCTTGATTCTCTTGCAAAAAGAGTACCTTCGTTCGTTTAGAATACAACATACCTTATAGGAAGATACATATGTAATAAGAATTCAAATTGAAATGAAAATATCGAAGAAGATAATATTGAATGCCAATGTCAATCTAAAAACTTAAATGCATAAATTTATTTTCACTCAAATGAATAGATATATTGAATATTTATTTTACAAGCCTAATCCAAAATATGAATACAGACGCTTAAAATCAATCGAAATCCGATATTTGAACAATGTTTTTAACAATATTTTTTACAATATTATTGAGGTGCTGTATTAGTCCTTCAACGAGCAGTTTTAGAGTCGAGCTAAACATATTAAAATAACAAAGCAGTGCAAAAGATAAAAATAAATTTTATATAGATGAAATTCTCTGTTCTTTTTGAAGTTGAGATGAAGAATAATAATGGCTCATTACTTGATATTCAAATTAGAATTTATCTACATTGCGTTGAACGGATATATTTTATTTGTTACAATGAAAAGTATTAAAAAAAACACATTACTACATGGAGATTGGTATTGCTTTTAAGAATGTTCGATTTAAAATGAAATATCAAGAGTACGGGAAAATAGAAAATTTCATTCAACTAAAAATATTTGTCCGTAACTTAATATATATTTTATATATGTATATATATATATGTATATATGTATAGTGAATTATAGAGCTCTGGTGTAGTATCTGAAAATTATTTCCATCTCATGTTGACGAAATATCGATAATATATTGCTTCGATATTCCAAGAAATTGATATAAAGATGTGATTTATGGTGATATTCTTGTGGGTGCGTCCGCCTCTTACGAATTGTGTGGCTCGGATGTAGTTCTTCGAGTGAAATAAAAAATTTGACTATGTCGCTTGAAAACTTGTGCAATTGAACTCGTTATTTGAGAAATCGTATACTTTTATGTGAATCCGCGAGACTGTCTTCCACCCAGATCGTACCCAGCAACAAAAACACTGCTCTTTCATCTCTCTCCCTCGGAAACCCCCACGAAAGTCTCGCTTTTCCAGTCGATTTCTAAACGGGCTCGGCAATCCGCACACAAACAATACTAACGAAGTAACCGACGACAATGTATCTCTTACACACAACCCCCGTTGCATATTCATCGCTTTCCCTTAAGACGACGCAGTCGCTGTTGTCATCATTGTCAGGAGCAGTTGAAGCCCCTCCTCGCTCACTTTAACTATTGCGCAACTCCGTTCCAGCATTCCAGCGAGGATAAAGTCTCTTAATTTTCCTCCTTTACTTCTCCAATAGCCTCCCATTTCTCCATTTTCAGCAGGAACTCAATTGCAACATACAACACCGCCAGCTTCCCTCATTCCCCCCACGCCGTGGCATATCTTTTGCGCTCTTCCGATTTTTTTTCCGATTTTTTTTCCGATTTTTTTTGCACTTTGATTCGGCCGCGAAATGCCACTTTAAATATTTGAGATGGGGGTTGGTTCCATGAAGGGTCAATTTTATAGGAGAGAATAATATTGGATAGGGCCCGAGTGTATTAGTAAGGGTTATCGGTGTGATTTCCTGCATTAATATTTATGTCACCTGACTGCTAAACCCGATGCAATCTGGCCGATCTGGCGTGGTAAATTCATTATCATAATGTCTTTGACAGATCGATGAAGATGAATCACATTTAAAATTGCCATTCGAGGCGCATTAGCTCTCTCTCTCTCTCCTAAAATAGCGTATGCAAATAAATTTACGATGCCTACTACGGCGATAAAGATGAGTCATTTCTTTATAAAAATGATAAAGATCAATCTTTGGGGGAAAAAAAATTGATTCACAAAGAAAATGAATTCAGATCAGTTCCAAGTTTATACATATTGTCACGTAGATAATAACTGGAGTTAAATGTAATTTATAACGAGCTTAATAAATATCACAAATCATTTGCGTAAATTCTTTACGGTTATACAAGCCGTATACGAAGTAAAATAAATCAAGATAACATTGAATTTACGCAATATTTATATTTATATTTCGTTATTTTATAATATACTATATCACTGATAACGATGATATATTAATATTTTACCTTAACTTAATCGTAAATTTAATTAATATAATGTTAAAATATCAGACTCGCGCAGACATTAAATTTCTATTATTAGCTGTTATTATTATTATTAGGTGTAGAAGATGTTGCCTCGGTAAGTAAATACTTACCAAACTTCCAGGTGCATTGCCTTAGAATAAATATTCTCATCTTGTTTCGAAAGCACGGACTTTCGAGGGCTTATAAAATTAATGATTACAGGTTAATGTAAATGCATATTGACGATGCACTGGTATTTCGAATCCATTGCCTTTATTATCCTCCTCCGGACTATAATACATCACTATTGTCTTAAAAATAACTCACGACCTATATTTTTCCTTCTCAAAGTGGCTCACGAGGCAACGAGATCTAAAGAGAAATCGCTCCCTTTATACAATTAACGTCTTGTATTTTTATATATTTCAATGCGTTTGTTTATTGTTTGCATATATAGAACATTGTTGTCTTGTCTGGGCGCTGCTCATACAAGATAATACGAATAATATCAATGTCACTCAAAATGCATTAAAGTTAGGAGTGAGCATAAGAGGGCTTTTATAGGTCTATAAAAAATTCTAACAATTGCTATGAACTCGTGAATAAATTGTTACATCAAAGCAGCAGTGGTTCCTGCCAAAATGAAAAACAAAGGAACCAAAGGAGGGCGGGTGGTTGGGGGGGGGGGAGAGAGAGAGAGAGAGAGAGAGAAAAAAAAGGAATTGCAGCATACGTGGGAAGGCAGTGCCCATTATTCTTTCTGGTTTTTACGGCTACGTAGGGGGCGGGGAAGAGGGGGTGAAAGAGGACAGCGGAGCGGCAACTATTATTTTCGCCACAATTTAATGTATGCGCGACATTTCTCCTGACGAGCGCCATTAACAAACAAAGTCAATTAACCTTCTGCTTTCCTTCTCTCTATCTGACTTTTCCATATCCAGAATAGTTGGCGCTCCGGCACTGTATCCGCCCAACTTGTATACTTTCCTCTTCCTGCCGCGTTTGCTTTGCCATTATACTCTATCTCGCTTCCTCCCCCACCCCCCCACCCCCTTTATCGTCCCCGCTCACTTGAGTGTGCTCGCGCTCTCTTTTACATGTAAATCGCAGGAGCGTTAGTCCATGGCGGGGCAGCGCTCGCGTAAACCGTAGGAGGAGGGGGAACGGTAGCTGCGATGCCATGAGTGAAGCTATGAAAACAACTGGCAGTCGTGATTTCGTACAAACTCTTTCCAGGGGCTGCGCTTTATTTATTTCTCTTGCACTTTGCTCTCCTACGAGGATTTTCCATTTCACGGGGTAATTGGATGACTGGCTAAAAAAAGCAGAGGGGGGGGAAAAAGAGTCCCGAGCTTTTATTGACATAGCGGGTCTTTGAAAATCTCGCTGAATAAATTGTGAAAAAGAATATGAATTTCAATGTTTGTATACGTTTCCGGGATATTTTAAATATTCCCCTTCGCTCCCATACTACACCCGGCACTCATAACGATTCTTTAATATTCCTAGCCTCCACTTCCCTATTTATTTATTTCACCGCATTACCTGAAATAGTCGCAATTCTCATCAAATGAGTAAACCTATCAATATTCTGCCTTTTGAGGTGATTTTAATTGGCCGCTGAGCGCTTTACTGCTGAATCAACGTTAGGAAATCCTTTAAATTGAGCTGCCCCGAGCCCTCCTCCCTACCCCACACTTCTTCACATAAATCTCTCTCCACTACTAGCTTACAATACTGGCTTAATGCTGCCCCCCCCCCCCACAAATATGATAAATATATGATAAATATCTCCTCCCATTTCCTCGCATATAACCTCCCGTAATCGCACTCCCCCCCCCCTTGTCACGCATATTTACAGGTTAGTCGTCAGTTGTTTGCTCGGCGCGCACTCCTCTTCCCTAAAATAAAAGAGTGTAACGCCACTCTAGGCCACCCCGTCCATCCCTTTCGGAATTATTTAAAGAAGCCTGTGTCTCCTATCATTCTTAAAAAATTCGTCCTCGATAAATCCGACCATTCATGCTCAAATCCAATGTGACGAAGCATACGAGCTCGCACTACTTTTCACGCAGCCAACCACTATTTTGTCCCACTAACAACCGAGTCGACCGAGCTCCCGAGAAAATAAAGCAACTACAATGTTATTAGTTATGCCCTCCTCCTGTGCTCCAGCGTTGTTTCATCATCGTCTCATTGCACACGGAGGAGAGCTCGGCGTCTGGCTGCGTGTGCATCGCGGGGACAAGACTCTCGCTGCAAGTCGAGATTCGCTTGATATACGAGGACCGTTCCGGTACTTTTAATGCCACGCTCGTAATACTAAACGGTGAAAGCGCAGCGGCGGTGGCGGCGGTGGCGGCGGGTGG
>JAPYYT010003412.1:0-12970 GCA_030522565.1 Ceratosolen corneri | reverse complement strand
GGCAATAAATATAATAAATGCACGATCAACAAGTGGAAAATTGGAACAAATAAATGCAAAATTTTTGCACAATTGGTCGCGATAAATACGTCAAATAAAGCTTATTTATATTTTTCTTAATTTATCAAATATAAAATATAGATGGAAATAAATAAATCTACCTCGTAAATTTATTTACAATATATAAGTTTTGAAAATTAAAGACCATTTGGTGATTTATCGGTATCTGATTTTAATATATTTAAGTAAGTATATTTAAGTATATTTAAGTATATTTAAGTTTTTCAATTATTTTAATATGTCACTTAATAATTGTTAATATTATGTTTTAATAAAATATTAACTAAATTAAATCATAATTAACTTTGTATATAAATAATATTAATGAAATGTTTGTTTTGCATTTAATTATAAATAATTAATATATCTTTTTATATATTTCTATTATTATTAAGTTATATAATACGTTACATGTATTTATTACTATATATTTATTTCAATTATATAAATTACAATGATTTGTCTTCGGTCATGTGAAAAAAACAAGCGTCTTACTTGCATTTAATAAATGAAAATTTTGAATTATAATTTACAATTACTTCGAATTCTATTGTATGTGATTGTCAATAATTCTTTTTAATATGCAACGTCTTATTTAAATATAATGTATAATGCATAAGTGATATATTGAATTTTAAACAGGAATTATATAAAAAGTATTTGAACAACTTTATTTCTTATAGGAAAATAATGTATATTACATCTATTTTTAATTTTTATTTATTTTTTATCTATTTTATTTTATTTACTTTATATTTATGAGATGATTATAATTCAATAAAATAAATATTAAAGTTCATTTTTATTATAATTGATTATTTAATATTAATTTGGCATAGATATTATGCGATTACACGTGCAAAGGTAAATATTCATTACGTAGTAGAAATCTGTCCTTATTTAATTACAAAGCTCATATGTAGTTATGAATTATTAAAAATCTCACTGTTGTATACTAAAATGAAATAAATTCTTGGTCTTTAATTTATAATCAAATGACAAAAACAAACAAAAGTTTATATTGTTATTCAGTTGTCGGATTATTTCTAGGAAATACGAAATACTAAGGACGGATTTGGCCAATTAACGAAATCTTAATTTAGTGATGTCCAGTTTGAATGGGAACAGCATATTTTTGTATTTGCCTACTGTAAATGCACTGATGAAAACTGTGATGAAAAAAGACTATACAATGCGTTTACCCTATTAAGGTTGGGGCTACGTCTTCTATAGAATTAATAATCGTAAGGTTAACTTTGTCCGGACTATCATTGAAAATTATTTACATTATTGTTCAAAGTGTTATTTAGTAGTGCAAGTCTTTTCTTTATTATGACGATGAAATTTACTGATCGTTCAATTGTATTCTTTATGAAAGTGAACAGATTATTTTGAAAAGCAAGTGATATAAAGTAGAACTTAATTATTTTCTTGATATATATGCTGCAGGTGTTATCGGCTTTCCCTTAGTTATAAAATGAACGTAACATTTTCATTCTAGAATATATAAGAATGTATGATAAATGTACGACTCAATCAGTTATACATGATATCAAAAATACGTTTTAAGCTGATATGTGAGATTAAATAAATGCAATCTCTTCTGTAATTGCTGTCTTTTTTTTTTTTTTTTTTTACAATTTATATGCCTATAGAATTATAATGCTTTCAAACATTCTTATATTATTGTATTATTGACTTTTGAATGACGTATTTCTTCCTAAAATATTTATTGTATTGTATAGTTTTGAAAAAAGTGATGCAAAGTTTCTTGACTAATTATATGTTTTGTTAAGCATTCTGAAAACAATGAATCGCGATAGGAAATATTTATTATCAATTTATATAATAATACCTTATAAATTTTCTTAAAAATAATTATATTTAATATTTCTTTTTAACACGACTGTATATATTCTAGCGTACTTTAATTTACAACGCTGTAATAATTAATATTACATCCACTTTATAATGATTTATTATATAATATTATAAATAATAGATCGATATCAACAAATTAAAAGAAATACAAGACATGTGTAATAAGTGTATTCTATTGACAGCTATTACATTTTCAAAGCGATTTTTTATTATATTATTGTCTTCGACTTTCCTATTAGTTTTTCTTATGTAATTCTTACGTTGTAGCTCGAGGCCTTTTTACAGTTCCAAGGGCAAATCCATAGAACATTAGTGTACTCTAATTTCTGCGACCAGTGATATTTTCTTAAACACAAAAAAGTATCGATCACTTCTACTTTCAGGTTAACGAGAGTACTAACATAATTGACCGTCGTTTTACTAAATATAGCAGCAGGAAACATTCATTTGATTATTCTGTTTGTAATAGCTGATAGAGCTGTTTAAAGTGCCCACGCAGTAACCAGATTCCTTAATAATTTATCTGAATTTTGTGCCTAATTATACGTAATATTGTTACTAACAACGATAAGTATTATTATCTTACTCTGCTTATCTTGAACTGCCTTGAACCTTTTTCAACACCTTTTCATAACCTGCTTGGATATTGAATATGCATACTGAGAAATAATGATGTCGATAAAATGAGAATTTTATTGTTTATAAAAGTTCAGTATATTCAATATATGCTTTGCTAATTATATAAATAGCCATTATTTTCAATGGTTACAAAAATAAACTTAACTTATATATTCAAGAAAATGTAATTTTAATATTGTGAAAACATATTGTGTCAATAATGTTCATTTTAATTAGTTTTAAGTTATTTATGAATAATTTTTAAGCATTTAAATATATTCTATTAGGAATTTGAAAAAATTAACAAGGAAAAACAAGCCATTTATTGTTTAAATACATATTAGAACTATGTATTTTGTAATTTAAATATGCACTTTTATATACAGACTCATGGGGTATAGGAATAAGTCTTCAATTTGAATAACAATTTTATAAAACTTTTGTGCATATTTAATCTTTTAAATATTTAAATATTTTAATTTTAAAAATCTTTACTGCATAATTCAAACACCCGAGTTCAGATATATATTTTTTTTTTAATTAAAGCAATACTCATTTTTAAGAGTAATACCTATTTTATTTCTTAATTGATATGCTTTGATATACGTAATTCGAACTGTTCATCTTTACTTATAAACTATTTAATCATATTTATCATATTTTTAAACCAATGTAATATCTTTTAAATAAGTGGATTATATGCGTAAATAAATATAATACAAATAAGTTTATTAAATTGTGCATCATTTGATAGATTTTTGTTGATTTTTTATAGTTTTTTGTATCATTGCATAGAATAAATTTAAATAATTATAAGAGTATTATAATCTTCTTTATGTTACATTTCGGTTAGAAAATGTAAATATAGCATTATTAAAGTTTTATACGCAATAAGCCATTGGATTTCTTGTTTACTTAAAAGAAAATGATAAATTCTACTATAAAATAATAATATTTCATATGTATATTTTTTGAATATTTAGAATATATTGAAATGCAAGATGTAAAAAATTATAAGGAGTTTGTTTATAAAGGATATAATCTTTGTATAGATCTTTAAATTTTACTACTTTCAATATTTTTAAATTAATTTAAGTGTGATTTACAATGGAATTATCAAGTTGGAGGTAATTTAATGGAAAAAATAATATATTGCACATTGTACATGATAATATTAACTCAGCAATATTTACGTATTCAAATTGTCGCGGTAAAATTCTTAGAAATATTATATTTAAAAGTAATTTACAACTAATAAAAATCCTTGAAAAAAAAACAAAATAATGTATTAAAATTATTTTATAAATTCATAATCTTTTATCGAAATGTATTGGAGAAATATTTAGTTCATAGTTTCATTTTTAGTCTCACTTTAATATGTTCTATATTTCTTAGATTTCCTAATGTATTTCCAAAATACTATCTAAATATCGCTGAATACAGTGACAAAAGGTATTTATCATTAAAAAATCTTCACTTTATAATTTCAACTTTACATATGACACACTTGGTAAGGCTCAATTGATAATAAAAATCGATTTGTATGAAATTCAATCAATGACGTTATTTGTGAATTTAATTAATTCCTGGAGTAGGCTAATTAATTTTGAGAGAATAGAGTATTATTTATATATTACTATATACGCATGCGCGATCGAATTTCTTATTTTCTTCTCTTGCAGGTGCATCAGCGTTTACGCTTAGGAAGATAATTGTCATATGGCATACTTTCGCAATAAAGTATGAATAAGTAGCTCTTTGCATTAGTAGTACTGTGATTTTATAAATGAAACTTAATTGAATCGATATTTATAAATGATAAATCTCTTATTCGTCCATTTTTTTTCAACTGCACATACGCATTTCCCAGCTTCTACCCTGTTCGTTTGCAATGCGCACTTGAGTAAGGATAATATCAACTTTATAGGACATAAATTACTTAAGATTTATGATCTAAATTAACTTAAGTGGTGTTTGTGTTATGAAAATAAAATTTACATCGATTTTCTTTTATGTACTGTATTAAGTATTTACATTTTGGGTGATATAAAATACTCATGATTTGATGAAATATGCAATTATGATACACATATAAGGCGAAACTCAAGCATTTATAAATGCGCAGCGTCTAATTCAATCTAATCGAGTTCGTTTAGTTTCATGACTAGGTCATTCAAAAGGAAAGCTATCATTCTCATAGTTTAATAGAATATTACGCAAATAAGATTTGTTATTACGTTTAAAGACAGAATTATACAAAAATATAAAGAAACATTCGCAAGCGTATACAAACATCATGATAATATTTTCCACAAGTGTTTCTTCATCACTATTTAATCTTCTAGTTTATAAATATACTACATTTTACAGTAATTGTATAAATAACATAATACCTTGTATTAAAAAAAATTTTATAAATATTCTTTGACTAGAGTTAGATATTTGTCGAATACTTATAATTATCGAAAAAGATCGAAACATTTCATTACTTAACTTATACTATATGATAATTGAACAAAATTAATTTGAAAGCTAATTAAAGCTTTGGCAAGTATTATTAACATATTTAATATTAACTTAAATTGTAGTTTTTACAATTAGAAGTGTTCCATGTTACTTTGATTGCTTAACAGTCTATTAATTATACGTACTTTAAATACCAAATAACAGAGGTTGAATAGAAATTTATTGTATAAGCTAAATTAGCACTTAATTTGTAAAAATACTTATTTGGTGAAGATACTTTTATAACTTTTATACGTTTTAATGTTTCTTTCTTAAACTTTGAAATTGAACAAAGACGATTAAACATAATTACAATTATTGTACCTTTTTCTTTACATTCTACTTTAAATGTAAGATCTCAAGTAATAGTGCTTAAAGCTTAAGATTTTTTCGAATTAGTTTATAGTACAATTTGACGTCTTAGAATTTCAAAAAAGATAAAATTAAAAAAAATTTTTAGTTGCTAAAAAGTCGATTTTTAATATTTTTAAGTATTCGGCCATTCTGGAAAATTAAATTTCATTTTGTTAATTAATTTATTATAAGAGCAATCTAAATTTATAAATACCTATTATCAAACTGTTAATGTCAATATATTTAAAAGCGATCATGTATATCAATGTCAGAATTGTTTCTCGATATAAATAAGCTAATATTGATAATATTGGATAATTTTCAAAAATAATATAATATCAATTTATATTACCAAAATGAACCCTTACGAAATAATTTATAGTCTTGTAAATATTTACATAATTTTAAGTCAAAATTGAGCTCTTAATCTTTTTATTCTTAATCTAACATTTTCTTGAAAAATTGGTTTTTACTCTGGTTTTATATCATATATTTGTTGTAAACTTATTCAGCAATCAATAGTAAATAATTATAGTTTTATTTTTTGTAATTTCTATGCATTCTGTATCGTATTTGCTACTCTTAACTCATTATGATTTTTAATTTTAATATCATCAGCTATGTAAGAAAAAATTCTTGACTTCATTTTGACTATGTCTTATGAACTTTTTACTTGTCATATAAAAAATAAATATTATATCCTACGCATTAACACATCATTGTAATAATTTTCAAATTTTAGTAAAAGTTTAATCAAAGTCGTGAAAATTTAACAATATAATTAATTATTACCGGTGAAATTAGGGGGAAAGACGATTATTATTCACTATATATATATATAATAAAATACGCTTAAAAGTATACGAAAACTGTATAATGGCGCAGAGTGGTTGTGCCTTGACTTAAAAGTTGAGTTGAAAATGAAATTTTATTTGCAAGCTTTTTTAATATTATTTCGATCGTACTTGAATTAACGCACATAAATATCGTTACCGTTTAATATAATACAATTCGATTATAATTTATATAATTGATCTAGTGAGCAATACGTACTCGCCCATTCCACAATAGCTTTGAAAAATTTGAAAAACTTAATTTCTCGCGGCTGATCAATAAAAACGCTCCAACGCATAATGAAGAGAACAACGAAATGTATATTAGTTATGATGATACTGGTACAAATGATGTATTAACGGCATACCGATAGGTAGCGCAAAAGCTCGTTCGTATATTGCTCGACGTGATTCCCAAGCGTATTATTAATCGTACGTATAGCGCAAAAGCTTACGAGAAAAATTCTGCATTGGAAGACCTTGAGACGCGTTGTAAAATCGTGATATGCCGCAGGCAGCTAAGATATTTATAATTCGATATTCGTATTATATAGTTTTCGTTATGCTTTGCGTACTATATAACGAATTTATATCTTCCTTCCGAATGCAATAAATTGAAGTATATTACAAAAATTAGCATCTGACTTGAACTGAAGGAGACTGATGCATTATAATAATACCATTAACCACGATTAATTTCAGGGCAGACTAGTTTTTACTGTTTGATTCGGATACACAACCTTCTTTCTTCTTATAATGTATAAATAATAATCATTATTGCCGTAACAATTCATCGGCTCAACAATTATTATAATGCTACAAGCGATGACTTTTACGGATACGGAAGGTACAAACGTAGTAGGGTAAAAACTCAGGCTCAAGAATCATTTGCCTTAGATTTGCTCGTACATCCAAGAATGAAAAGTCCGCGTGACGCGAGAGAGAGAGAGAGAGAGAGAGAAAACTAGGGGCGATGTGAGCCGTTACTTCTTGAGACCGGTAAGGGTGACGTCAAGAGGCTCCTCCGGAGGATGAGGACTGAGGTCGGCCGGCCGGTGCAGGTGCTGTTGCAGATGATGCATATGGTGGAACAGCGCCGGAGGTCGCAACACCGGCGATGGACCCTTCATGGTCAGGTCGATCTCCGACTCCTGGGGCGGCCGGGGCTCAGGCTCCGGCGAGGAGGATAGTGCCGGTGGACTCACGGATCCCCGCGATGGCGAACTGCATCCGCACTTATCAGGTGACTTGTCGTGCGTCATCGTGTACCTAAGTCAACACACGCCAGTTATTATCATAACAAGATCGAAAATTTGCTTCGATGGTTGCTTTGGTCTCGGACGGCCATTCGCAAACTTTTTAAGCGATGATATTCACCATTGATGGGCTTTAACGTAGGCAAAAACAATTATTATAAAGAAAGACTTTATTTATTTTAATATGAAAGAATAATTTTCTGTATGCTCAACTATAGCGAAACTTTTATTTTGTAAATGAGCATTTGCAATAGCTTCGCATTCCTAGGCAACCCTAGGCTTCCTCAAATTTATAGACCTTCAGGCTAAAATCAGTTTAAAAATGAGCTTTTTGAATAATTTTATGAGATCTTTTAGAGCTCCGAAATTACATTCAAATTACCTTCGAATATTCGAATAACTTAAATGATCATTTACTAATTGCATACTTTAATTTATCGAAGAAGTAGAGAACGAATAGACTGAATATAGACTCAAATGCTTTGCAAGCCACTCAAATTCTCCGTAAAAGTTCTTAGCAACGTGTCGTTTAAATTAATAATGCTGAATATCATTAGGTAGACCAATAATAATTGATCGCGTGTAACGGTAAACAATAACAAATCGACGATCATTGGTAAAGATCAACGACACAAGAAAAGATAACAAGCATGCATCGGCATCCATTTCAGGCAAAGATTCTTGAATATTCGATATGATTTCGTAAATATAGTCATTTGTAGCAGTTGCAGTAGCCGTCCAGCCAAGCAACTCGAAAGCGAGTCCTTTATAAATGAGAAGTGAGATGGTCAGGAGACAGGTGAAAGACGATAGGCAAGTATAGGCAAATAGTAGAGCGCACCCGTGTGGCGACGGTAGGATTCGATAATCCCGGCAAACGGGCGGTGGTGCGCCACCGACGTCAATGACCTTCTCCTGGGGCGAAATCGACTGCTGGATCGGTGACTGCTGGGCCGCTGGTGGCGAGCCTTCAGGCCGCTCTTGCATGCCAGGAGGCGGCGGCCGCAGCAGTAACGGGGCTGCGCTTCCAAGACCTAGACAGCGCATGCGCCAGGCATCCTGCAGGAGCTGGAGTCGCGCCTGTTTGCGCCACTTGGCGCGCCGATTCTGGAACCACACCTGCGCAAGTCCCGAATTGAGAGACGCGGGGACAATTGACGTCCGACGGACTCAATTGGTGAACAGAAGACGAATAGAATGGAAGGTTAGTAGGGGTGAACTGGGAAAATTTCTCTTTACACGCTTGAGGCAACGATCGTTTTCACAGCCCATACTATGCCATTATTGATAAATATTATACGATGTTGCCTCATTGTTGTTCTTCTATCTTTTTCATTTTATTGTTATTGTTTAGAGAGTGTTATTGTGTTATTGTATGGTGTATATGGTATATTGTATATTGCATGTATTGTGTTATTGTATGTATGGGAGCCACGTTTTGATGAAAGAGCGGTTTGATGGTCGTAAGGTTCAAATGAGATTTAGAACATTGATGGGATTTCGATGCTTTGCGTGAGGATTCTTTATCTAGAAAATAGGAGAGTGAAATTATATTTACACGAGTGAATTGTCGTTAGTGGCTCTCGATAGATTTGTGGCGTGAGTCGTCGAGATTAAAATTTTGAAAATGATAAACATTGTTTTTCGATTGTGAAGTATTGACGAACAAGTTAACCATCCTTAATGTCTCCCTTTGAAAGTATTTAAAATAAGTCTAATAACATTATATTCGTATAAAAAATCATTTATTTTTAAAATAATTTCTGTGATATATATATAATATAATTTTATAAAATAAGCATGACTTTTACGAATTTACTATATGTGCTCGAAAAAAATTTAACTTCAAATTTAACGTCTTGCCAAAAAATTTAACTCTTATATTTTGCGGTTATAAATTTATATATTACAAACACAGATGTAAAAGTTCATTACATTTTTCATATTTTACGCGAGAGGTACTTATTGTGCGGCGTATTAATATGCAAAGTATTACTCGTGCAAAATATTAATTGAATTCGTCGTTTAATGTAATAATTTGATATATTAATGATTTATTAGATCATTGGATTTTGTATGTATAGTATGTGCTTGATAATATCGTATGCCTAATTTTAATGACTTTGAGGAGTCACGATAATTTCAAATACATCATAATGTTTGTATGTTACCTTATCTTATCAACTTTTACAAAACTTTAATGCAAACACAATATAATTAGCTTTTATCGTTAATTAAAATGTAAGTGATATAAATGAGAATATATGCGAAATACTTTTGAAGCAGAGTATTTGGTAAAAATTTAAGAAAAAATTCCATCAATTATACGATTTTCATTTTAATGATTCTTCTTCGGTATTTTAATGTATTATGAAGCGTTGATTAACATTTTAAAGAATATAGCAGTCAGCATTGAGCTTCGATATTTCTCGTCGATACACCAATGACGTAATGTGCCATTAATTAATTATAGCATTCTAGTCCATAAATACATTATTGTGCTGAAGTTATCGATAAAACTTTATGAATTAATAATAGCGATTAATGCTTTCATGATTTCTAGAAGTATTAGTAATTTTAATTGATTATTCTCGATTATTATCGATGAAGAAAATACTCGGCGTACAATGAGCTTATTTTATAATTGTTCGGTAATAATTCAATAGGTATGCAATTGTTGTAAGTGTTTTATTAGTTAAGTGTTAAAATGACGATTTAAACGAGCGAATGGATCTTTGATTAACATTTAAAATTTCTATGTCGGGACACTCATTACAAGCATATTTTTAGGTGCAATTGTAAGGATCTAGCGACATTTATCAATCCTACGTAATATCACTGATTATTAATATTAATTATTAACTGCGATTCGATGCCCATAAATTATTTCCCATTATTTCTTAGCCTTTTCGACCTTGTTTATGATACTATTGCACCTCGAGCCTGTACTTATCGCACTAAACTAGCGGCTTCCGAATCATAAAATTACCCTTGGCGTAAGATTACCATACGCGAACGGCACAATAAAACCCGATGCCATCTGATAATAATTTCACGACTGTCACACGACACTCTCTAATTTCCATCTCGAATTCCGACAACGCAAGGGGGCAAGGAGCGCTTCATTAATCCCCAATATTCTTTAAAACCGGAGTCCTTTTCTAGCCTCCTTAACACCACCACACGCTATTTACTTCGCGCTGCTCGCATTATTGATGACGCGGCATTATCGGCCAACAAAACATGAAATGCTGCATACCTGGACACGGGCCTCCGAGAGTGAGATCCTCAGGGCGACTTCTTCCCGCAAGAATACGTCCGGATAATGCGTCTTCTGAAAGAGGGACTCGAGCTCCTGGAGCTGCTGGGGTGTGAAGGTCGTTCGGTTCCGTCTCTACAACACAAAAGCGAATCCCTCTGAGCTCCGAAGCCCCGATCGGCGCTTAATACGCGGCTCCTCCTCGATTGGCTTGGCACTGGCCAACCGTCATCATCGACCGTCACCATCCTCTCGCACAATCACAGCGCGCCGCCAAAGCGACGTCTTTCAAGGCAAGGCCGCCCTCGAGTTTATTAGTAGCAAAGGTAACGTACACTAACCTGCCGACGACGTCCGAACATGTACTCGGTGAGGAGGTCGGCCTGGGGCCCGAGAGGCGACAGGTAGGGTCCAGCCATGATGCTCGAGCTTATCGGCGCCTCATCCCGGTCCGCCGAGGTCGTCGCGCTCGCGCGATATGGCGCGAGGCACTGAGGGCTCGCCAGCCTTAAACCTTGCTCGCGCCCCACGGGGTGGAGTCGGCTGGGGGCTGCCATTGGTCCGCGCGCCCTTCTGGGGGCGGGAATACGTCCCGGGCGCGGAGTCGCGGGGGCGGCTGGTGGGGGCGCTCCCTGCCCGTTTGACCGCTCGAATCGACCCCCTAATTTCTTGTTTTGTCTCGCGGTCTTTATTTTCCGATGCTCGAAATTCAATCTCCGGGCGCTTGGCCCCGACAGCTCCTCCGGGGCCTTTCCCTCTACTGGCACCTCGATAATGCGAGCAGAGGCCTCTTCTTCCACCCGCCCGATGGAAATCCGCAGAGCAGAGGATGGCCTTCCGGACGCTTTCAACTCCTCGCTGCAACGTTTTATTCGTTTGGAGGTGATAGTAGTCAACGATTAAGGCCAATGCGTAACAATGAGCGTGAATAATGATTCGACTAGCCGTTACGTGCGCTTGTATTGGCCAAGTATTGCACAAATATTGTCAATTACGTCTGTTTGTCGCGTTGCCGTTGCCGCGAACTGCTGGACAGTCGGAATATGCACAAAATAGGCACTTAGGCTTGGGACAATCGAATAGTTTGCTAATCTCATAAGGAGCTTTGGCAATAGCCGCAGAATTTCTATTATTTTTATTGAATGCCATACTCTCGCGATATCTAATTGTTTCATTAACAAAGTGTATTGAAATATCATTCGGAATTGAAGGTTGTCATTCTCAAAATGTACAGCGTTTGAGAATTCGAGCTCCAACGTTGTCTACAATTTTGACATTTGCAAGGCTCCTATTGCAATGGAAAATTCATTTCTTTACCACAAGATCTAGCGATTGTGCATGAACAATTGTTGCTTGCGTAATGTTAAAAAACACGATTAAATTGGTATATATAATTATCGACATGGCTGTAACGAATTCGATTACGTTCGGAATGAATGTCACATACATGATTAATACACTTGTTACTTTAAATACATAAATATATATTGTTAATTATTTTTTTTTTATTTTTATTACTCTTCCATTGCTTGTATAATCTTATACGAGATATCCCTTATATGTTAATGGCCTTATTTGTTAATATAAGGCTAATATAAGGCTAATATTATCCCTTATATGTTAATCCCTTATATGTTAAAGTAAACTTCTTTTACTTTAATGCGTTTGGATGAAATGAATGTAGAAAGGCTTTCTTATGACGAGTACACGGATCGAAACTTCGAAAGATCTATTAAAATGATGTATTACGTTGACAGACGAATTCAGTAATTTGAAATCGTAAAAATTATAGGTAAGTTTGAAAAGTCGTCTTCCATTCCAATAGTTTTTCATGATGTATTCTACCTATGCAAATTACATGCAGAAAGATATTATCTAGAATTAATAACAGGTACATCTTTATCTTGTAGTTTATATATTACGCAATTTTTTAAAAATATCCACGAGAATCTGAATACAGCACATTTACATATGCTACGCAAATCGTAGCTCGAATAGAGTTTCCAGTTATCTTGCTTTAGAAATCAATAGGTTACGAATATTATTATTTGAAAGTATGCATTGATTTGATATTATGCTTGAGATTTAAATGCGATAAAAGGTTTAATTAATTCTGTCGATTTATTGATGTTTCTAAAGTGATTTTTATAAATTATTTTAATAACTTTCTATTTATCTGTTAATATTTCCGTGCTAAAATATTT
>JAPYYT010003411.1:0-12972 GCA_030522565.1 Ceratosolen corneri | reverse complement strand
ATATATATATATATATATATATATATATATATATATATATATATAATAGTTTAAGATAAGCTAGATTTGGTGTATAATTTTTTTTATTCTCTTCCGTATTACAATTCCATACCATATGAGCAAATTATTCTGTGGTTGTTGTTTCGTATACGATAAAATAAAACTCAAAACCTTATATTTAAAAAGTATCGTTTAATCTAAAAGGATTTATGAGAATCATTAAATTTTGCTTTAATTTAAAACAGAAAGATTAATATATAAATAAAAAATTTCAAGAGAAAGTGCGTATAAAATCGTACGCAAATATAAAAACCAGTTTGACAAGAAATATTATTTTTAAATTTCATTTATAATGAACAAGAATAAAATAGGATGTAATATAAAAGCCGAGTGTAATTAAATTAATATTATATTAATATACTTTGAACATTTATAATTTTTATCCTCTCTTCCTGACAATAAGACTGCTATATTGTATAAAAAGTTATATAAAAATTTATTATTAAATAGAAGGCTCTAAATATATTATTATAATTATTTTAATAGATTAATATTCATATCTCTAATCGTTAAGTGCACTCTTAAGTAATGACACGACGTATTCCACGAGTCACTAATCTTAGAACAATTGAATTAAATTTTTATTACAATAATTAAATTGAATATCAAGTTAAAATTGCACTTTAGCAAAAATGATATACTAATGCAATCGATCAATTATTTACATTTCTGTGTTTTTACTTATGAGAAAAAAATTTAATTATTAATCCAACGCTATTATTAATTAACTAATTATAAACAAATATTCATAGTAAATAAATCTTCACTTTATTTACTATCTTTAAAGAATATATGAAATATTGATTAAATATTTTACAATTTGTTAAAGGAAAAAAAATGAATAAAAAAAAAATTAATAATTTAATGCTACATTATATATTTAAAAATAAATAATTAAGAGTACAGTTTTTGTCACAAATTTTTTACATGTTTACAGTTAAAAATCAATTGTATAAATATTCTGTATGAGATGTCTTTTTCACTACTGTAAAGTAGGAAAAATATTCTAATTAGTATTTTATTTAAAAGTAGAGAAAGACATGTTCTTTAAAATAATATTATCTGTATGTTAATGCAGAACAAGCGTCATTTTTCCAAGTTTTCCTCGTTTATGATAATATTATCAAATTTTATTATCAGAAACATAGAGAAATAATTTATAATTCGATAACAAAATTGATATCTTAATTACATACATATTTATCCTATAGGATAAAATATATACATGTAAAGTGAAACATTTTAAATAATTAATTATTAACAATTTTCAAATTATTAACTATTATATTTCTGAAAGTTATGCTTTTGTTTCTCATTTCTTTGGTATATAAATCTAACTTGTCTTATCGTAATAAATAAGTATCTATTACTATCTATGTACTTCTATACTCTATATTCTATACTAATATTTCCTTGCATAATAATTTATATATTTAAATACAAATATATAATATAAATTAATTACTCTGAATATAATAAGAACTCTCGAGTACAAATGATTATTGACGACTTTGTTAAGTATACTAGAAATTCCATCTCGTATGGTTATTTTTCTAGTATGAAGAACCAAAGGAGAATATTGCGACGTAATAAAAGAAAGGAATATTATTGCTAATACGTTCACGTAAAGAATTTAGAAATTATTCAAACGAATTGAAAAAGTAAAAAGATCAAAATAAAGTTAGAATTGGTAAATTAGAATTCCGGTAAAAAGAAAAGCTTTTGATATTAACAATTTTTCCATTCCCCTCCCCCCCCCCTCTCTCTCTCTCTATATATATATATATATATATATATATATATATTTATTCATTTATTTATATATACTTGTTTCTATATTTATGTACCTCTCTCTTCGCAAAAATTTATCATTTCTTATTAAGTTTATGAATTAAAATAATAAATTATAGAATCGATCGGTCGAAAGAGAATGAGGATTGCGACGATTGTACGAGTGCAAACCACACCCGCGATTTACCGTTAGGTTCCTGTCTCGTTTCTCTCCCACCTTCTTTCGATTTCTCGTCCCGCTCCTTTCCTCGTCAGCCACGTATATTGGAATTAGTATCGCGTTGCGCTACGTGAGCTTTTATTACGTGAGTCACTTTGCCGAGATTGTATGGTGAAAAGAAGAGAACGGCTACTATCCGTAATTTTTCCCCTTTTTTAAAAGTAAATACGGAAATTTAAGGAGCCCGTAAGTATTTCATCTCCACCCTCCGTCACTCACTCCATCGTATATTCAAGGAATACCTTTTCATAACATTTACTCGGAAATTTACTATGAATGCAGCAAATTATAATATCTTCACACTCATTAATTCGTCGGCTTAGCATAGCCGCACCCTGTAAAACTCATTCGCTCCAAATATTACTTTAAAGTGGGATTTTTAGGCTTTTTATGATATATATATATATTGTTGAGTAGAAAACAGATGTGTATGTATGTGTACAATAAGTACTGAAAGGTATTTTCTTCTTGTAGCATAACTGACAATGAGTCATCGATTTTAATACGCTTTTCAGCGGTCTCTTCCTCTACCTAAAACAAATTTTTGTGCCAGAATTCTTTTCATCTCAATATCTAGGCAAAACTGACTACATCAATAATAATAGAAAAATTTAGATATTAAGGCGGATATTGCACACATATATTGCACACCGCAAGGTATTTTGACTTATTGCGAAGCTGATACAATTTAAAACTTGGAACAAAAAGTTCTCCAAAAATAAAAAAAGCTAAACATTTAATAATACCCGCAAAGAATTATCAATGTTTCATAATATTTTGTATAAATTTATATTATCACACTATATATTTGAGATTAAACTTGCTCTTTTATTAATTATTTAATTCAGTTTAACGTTTCAATTTATTATTGTTACTTATGTTTGTACACATGTACCTTATGCAAATATGGAAGTTCTAACTGAATTTTAATTGAAATATTTAATTTGTTAGAAATAAAAAATTTAATAATTTTATAAGTATCTAGTTTTATTTGAGTACCTTTATCTAATCTCTTAATTGTTTATCTTCAATTACTAAATTTATACGTTTCTACTCATGTTTTTTTTTGTCAATTATACCAAAAGAAAATGACGACCATCCTTAAATTACACATTTTGATGAAATTGTAAGATCGGTAGCTGAAATATCATTCTCATTAAAATAATTGACATTTACATTGAAATACTTATGTTACTAGAAAAAAAAAAGAATTAAATAACGCGTACTAAATTTCATCCTTCATAGAGAAAGTTTTTACAATCTTCTTAAAAGCACTTCTCTAAGCCGGTATTTAATGTTTACAAATCAATCATACCGATCAAATTCTGCAATTTTTAGCACAATTTAAATAAATTTTACCTAATAGCAATTTTCATATGCAAATGAAATATAATGAAGCATAAAAAATGTTTTCGTTCCATTATTACAATAATATTTAAATCAATAATTTTATTTACATTTATAATTTACTATTTGTTATCTGTTAGTTCACATTATTTTACATTATCTTTACTCTTTTCTGACATATGCTGGATTAAATATGGCATTTAAAAATGAAATTAAAAAACATTTACGTGTATTTTAAATATTAAATAGAAAAAACCGAGATGATAAGCTATTAAAGCTAACTGTAATTATTTACAAACCCATTTCATAAGTTCAACTTAACTGAATGTACATACAATTTCTATTACATGCATGTATTATTCATTTGATGGAATATTAAATAGGCGTTATTGAATTTTAATTGACTACAATTGCTAAAAATTTCTAACCATTTTAGGTATTTTATTACGCATAACCAAACTAATATTGTATAATAAATATATGTATTTTGTATTAACTTTTGATAATTTTACAGTTTTTCAAGAATATATATTATAAGAAAATTTAAAGATAAATATACTATATTAGAAGAAAAATTTTTAAACAAACAATAATGCTTTTTAGAGATATATATATTATGTATGCACACCATGCGGTTTCATGTAAGTTTATAAAAAAGAAACAAAACTTATTGTTGCACAAGTAAGATTAATTATGTATATAAAAATGTGCAAGTTAAAGCAATTTAATTCTTGCATAATTGAAAGTCACATGTTTATTACAGTTAAATTAATGTATTACCTTTATTAAATCAGTATTACAATACACAGTTTACAATATATATTTATATATATGTATATATATATATAGTATGATTATTAATCCACCCGAATATTATTTATATTAAATTCCTCATATGTTGATTTATTTACAATTGTAACCGAGTACAATGTACATGTGTTTTATCAAATGAGTGTAATAAATATATTATATAAGAAATTATTTTCTTTGTATTTTATCAATAAAATCATAGACTGTCAGTATACGTCTATACATTAAGAGTATAGTTGAGTATTATAATATAATATTCAATTAATTATGAAACAAATATTATAGTTTATTATAATTGAAGTAGATGATATATAATATAACCTGTTAAAAAACAAAAATTCTATTTAGAATTTGAAGTGAATTTCCGCTAATGAAATCGCAGTATTATTAATAATCTATACATTGTGTAAATTTTTAAAAGTGAACAGATAAACTTCATCGTATAGAAATGGCTCATCAAGAGTAAAAATTCAATAAAAATCTTATGAAATGAAGGCTTAAAGCACCTAATAAAGATGTACAAATTTACACGTTAATGTAAATCCTATCGGAATAAAAAAAGAAACCTCTTCCGAAGTTGCTGCGAGCAAATTACTAAGCGAGAATCTTTCTGAAAGCCAAAAATAAAGCATTGGTCATACGTATTTTATTTTCAACGACACGAATCTTGTAAAAAATAATGACGTTGATATGCGAATCGAAGCGTTCGAGCGCTACCAGAAAAGAATTTTAAACAATTCAACCCTTGTAATTACACTTTGTAATGCGTGCTTATTTGTGCTGAGCGCATAACCCATCAGCAGGAAAGTGCGGGGCCAATGCTTTAGCCTCTTCCCCCCCTCCCCGCCAAACCCGCCCCGCCCAGCAGCCGTAAATCCAAAGCTCTAGAATCTCTCGGCTTGCGCGATCTCGCTCCTGAAGATGCAAGTCGGGGCGTGAAAGTGGCGTTCAAAGAATAGAAATAAGAATGAAAGCGACGAGAGAGAGAGAGAAGGTAAAAAGAGAAGAGAACAGCTAGAAGAGATTGCACATTGGGAGAAGGCAAAAACTGAAGGAGCCCCCAAGGGCAGTGGACACGGTAGATTCTCACTTTGAAACCCGAGTCTCGGGCATTTTGGGCTTGGATTCCCTCCTCTGTTTTCTCGCTCAGGTAGACGCCCAAACATCAGGTGCTCGGCCATCGTTACGACGCCGCCATCTCTTAAGCTTCCCCTCTCTTCACAGCACAGGCCGTGCAGCTTCTCGTCGCTGCTCCCAGCCGTGCCAACCGCTCTATTCTTTAGAGCCTCGCTTTTTAAAGCGTTATTTTATAAACTTGTGCGAGCACAAAGGCCGGAGCACGAAGTTGGAAATTTTGGCAAAGTTTCCCGTCGCCTCTTGCTGCCAATTCCCATTTCAATGCGCATTATCTCATCTCTCAATTTTGCTTTTTCTGCCTTAGCGAACAATGCGGTAAAAAAGCGCAGGTGGAGATTCGTGACGTGGCTGTTGGAACTATAACCTGCGCGCGACGCCATACTTTGTTTCGATTTTCGAACGATGCTGAAAATGAATCGAAAATTATTCATAAGCAGTGCTATTTCTTACAGTTGCTTCGACTACGTTCAAATTAAAGCCGAAAGATTTTCCTTCCATCCTTTTCATCTGCTTGCAATGAAGTGGAATTTGAAAGTAAACGCACCAAGGTATAATTGGGTAAAATACTAAAATACTATACGTTCAAGCGTGTGCGCGCGCGCGTGCATATATATATATATATACATTTATATAGAATTTACATCACTCAAGATATTCCATATCAAGTTAAAAGATCGAGCATTACCGGGAAGGAGTAGGCTTACTTTTTTGCTAGAATATTTGAACTTGACCGACTCGACTGTTATTATTAAACAAAACAACAAAATTCGTTGAAAAGTAAAATGTAAGTGTGGTTATTCGTTTATAACGAATTAGCCTTAAAAATTGACTCTTTTAAGTCTTACAAATGGCTTATTAATCTCAATCCTCAATCAAGACTTAATTAATTGCCACTAAAGTTCCACAGCTTTAGCCCACCTTATTGCAAAATACTATAGATAAAATATCAGCTGCTCAATTACAATATGAAATAAAGCTAAAGTGTGCCTCAAATGTAGGATTGGTATAATCTAGTCAGGCATCCTCGTGTCCTCGTATTTCGTAAGAAGCGCCGTAATATTCTTTCAGTTTTAATAGCATTTGCAAATGCATCCGTAAGCATCCGTTGAAAAATATTCCCTAGAGGTTGAATATATCGCGTTGAGCAAAATGTCAAAGAACGGCGACAGTGTAAAGGGGCCGCGAAGGTGGCGGTGGCGATGGGTAGTGGGAGAGAGAGAGGGGTAGGGGTAGGGGCAGGGGTAGGGGTAGGAGAAGAGGTCTTCGTCGGTGTCGATGTCCCCGGCGTACCTAGGATACGCCCGTCCTTTCTTTGAATGTGATGCGAGCGTTGGCTTATGCTTGAACTCATCGTTGGACGCGTGCGGCGTCACATCGAAGACTTTTTGCGTCCGGGCGGATGCGAAAGTTTCCGTCCGCTCGCTTGACTCGCCCTTGAAACTCCATATTTCTTACTGCGATCGATTGTCTTATCCGAGGCTGAGGAAAATTTCGAGGTAATAGTCCAATTGATAAAGTGCGCCCATGACACGGAGGCAATTATTCCGATGAAATTATAATGTAGATTGGCCAGGCAGTTAATTTAAATATAATAATGACATTTTGCCGATACGTGCCACGCTAAGAGCTCTATAATTTTTAAATTAGAGTAACGAATTATTCATTATAATGCGAATGCTCGATAACAGAAATTATTCTCGGTATCCGAACACCCTTTCACTCGGCTTCTACAGCAATAAGCCGCATTCGTACGTGCATACTCACACCCACTCATCTGCACACACGTGTGACCGCGTAAGGCCTACGTGGAGGTACACTTGGTGCTTTATATTTTAAATCGTCTTGCAAATTTTCTCTCTTATATAAAGCATATGCCGCGACTTTATACGTATTTCATAAACGTCGATACGTATGCAATGAATTATCCAGCGAATACAAGATTTAGATTTAAGCACCTTACACGAATGTACAACACTCCAATGTGTATAGCATCGCTACCCAGTCAATACTGTCAATAATGTCTTTACTATTATTATTTCTACTATTTATTTTTTCATCTTGTAATTTCTACATTTCGTGTTAAAGAATCCAGTTACTATTTTTATCGCGATGCAGCTTTCATTAGTTGTCGAACCACTTTCACCGTCAATGGGAATAAATATAAAAATTTTACAAACTTTTCACGCACGTACATACAAAATTTGTGGGTTCGATTTATGCGTAAAAATAGATTCTTTCGTTGAAATTCGTATAACAATATAGAAATTGAATCAATGCCTGGTGCGGAACGAAAATAAAATCAATATCATTTTTCGTGATTTCTTCAATGCAAAAAATTCATAAGTGCTTGTCTAGTATGGTAGTATTTTACCAAAAAATATAAAGACAGTTACTCGTTCGTCTTCTTTATTAAAAACTGAAAACCTACCTTCTATTAATAACGTCGAATGTCACTTTATCAAATAATAAAATTAACGTTAAAGTTTGTTGTAAAGTATTTCATCCGTGAATTAATACTCGCCGAATTATTCAAAAATTCATGGCAATAAAGTGGGCACATCTGTACGTGAATTACGTGCTCTTCAGTTATATCTGTACGCTTGAATTCGAAAAATTACCGACTGCACCATTCGTACAGCAGTAGAATCTTGGTGAACTGCACATTGAGGCTACTTCCGCATGTAGAACAACAATAGTTATAATCTGTGCCTCCCGTCCCCTTCGTCCCTCATGCACTCTATTTGTCTATACAGCCCTCCCACTAGCATTCCATATTAAAACTTACTAACCGACGTCACACTTACGGCCAACCTCATCATCACTGATCGCAGATGCGTGAACATGGAAAACCATGCCGTTACGTAGACATTTGAACTTTTAGACACGACGAATACGCATTTGGCACTACGAAATTTGACTTTTTAATTTTAATTACGCTCACAGTTTATGCTCCATCCACTTAAAGTGGATCATTATTTAGGGAGTCATTGAGTCGACGATTTTATTTTTATTAGCAATAGTTACTAACGAGTGGCTGAATTTTATTATTAGTTTACAGGAATAAAATTGCAAGGATAATTGTATAAATAGGGTGAGAACTGAAAAAATGCGACGATCTTTATTAATTTTAAAAATTAGCTACGTCATATTATAGAGATGGTATTACAGGAAGTGTAATATTTATTAACAAGTGCTTCATTGTTTATCGAAAAATAAAGTTAGCAAAAATACCGTACACTAAATTCAAAAAATCATTTTTTGAAAATATAGTACGTTATTATTAATGACATAAATAGCTAAAAACAGAATTTTATTTTTACATTAATTTAAACAGAATACTAATGGTAATTCAATGTATAGATATAAGGCAAACAGATAAGAGATAAGTAATTACTGCAATATTGGTCAAATGTAGTCGCACTGCTCATACTATTATTAACATTTATTTCAGATAACTTTTACTTTGAATTTTGATATGAAATATGAGACAAATACAATATTAAAAATAGTGCAGATGGAAAATGATGCCCACAAAAATTAGAATCGTGATAAAATAGGAAACGTCGTAAACAAATTGTACGTTATAATTAGTATTGTGAGATAGTATTGTGAATGAAGGTACAATTGCACGCGAAGAAAAATAATTGTTTCGAACAAATCTAAGTGTTCCAACCAAGTGAAAGACATTCATGTCATTTGTCAGTCAAACGTCACAAATACATGCATGTGACAATATGACTATTTCCATAGGAATTTTCTATTTAGCGCCATGTATAAATGGAAGTGCAAGACAGAAAGAATAAAATTAGACATTACGCTATAATATTTTTAATATTCACTTCCTTCCTCCCATTCTTTACATTATAATAGTGTTTATTGACTAAACTGTACTTTTCTTAAAAATAAAAACGATTTTCATTTGGTACTCAAGAGCATTGCAGTTCTTATTTTAATATTACATTATTTATTACTTTATTTATTCATTATATTTTATGAAAAATGCAACAACACATAAAACCTCACGCTCTTAATAAATTATCGATTAACTTTGAAAGGCAACAAATATTATACAAAGTAGTTGTTTCAGAATGTTCAATACACTTTTGCCGATAATCACACAAACAAAATATTGTAACTAATAATAGTTTATATAACTTATAATAGTTTCATTTAATTAGTATTTGACACGAATAAATAAATTACCTTATATATAAATATTTTAATATGAATATTTTAATAAAGTAAATAAATATTAAAAGTTTGCACAGTATTTTATTCAATTAAAATGAACATGAATAATAATAATGTAAAATGATCAAAAGTGAACAAATTAAAAACACGATGAATACACAAATAAACCGCTGGACAAATATCCTCCTCTCACATTACAATGTACGACACGAAACGTACTCTAATTATTTCACTCCAGGCAAGCTAATATATATCCCTAAATTTAATTTATTGCCGTATTTAATCAAGGTAAGTATGATTCAAAGCTTGAGAAAAGAAGAATTTTGCCTTTCCCGTGCGGAGTCAGTACTCAGCATTTTTTGAATAACTGCCACATCCAATTAAAATGTATTCATTGAACTAATTGTTCATAATACGTGCATCCGTGCAAAACAGATGGATTATTTTATACTTCGATTAGTGTCTTTTATATAATCTAAGAGCCGTGACAAATGCATGATAAAAAATATCAATCTTAAACATTGAGACACTGATAGTATAATATGAAGGAGAGAAACGTTGTAACATAATATAAGCGAAATCTCTTTCCCGTCACCGGTCACATTGCAATAAATTGCAATACCTTAAAGATTCGTCCAAATCCCCTGGCTTCAAACACCTCCACATCGGTATAAAATCGGCGTAGGTTCCGCCTGTGGATCGATGTGCGCACACGAGTCCTTTGACTGGCCGATGCGTATTTAATGTACAATGTAGCATTCGCCGAGGGACGAATATCTGAATGTTTTTCTGAATTATAAATCAATGTCTTAATACGATTAATTAAGAACTGACGAGCTCGTTATTGTCAAGTACTAATTACATACTAACGAGAATTAAAGGAACACGTGCCTACAGATGGCTGTCCAAATGTTTATGGGAGTTCATAAATTATTGGAAACATTTTTTACAAGCTTGCTTGAAAATTCCAATTCGGTGCTCACATTTTATTACATAATAATTACAGGTGAAATACTTTTTAATTTCTATAGATATTTAAATAGTGAATAGGGGCAAAACTATTTCATTAAATATGAAAATAAATCCAAGCGGCCACTCATCTTACACGAGTGGAAATACACCGCACATTTACACACACTTATATTTATAATTTTACTAAATTTACTAAAAAAAATATCAATGAGAGAATCTATAGTTTTCAATTTAAATGTAAGTAAATTGTTTAAGACTGACGTGGTACTTTCTTAGTGCTGTCTTGAATTATGTAATTGTCACGCGATGTATCCAGTATAGAAAATTCACTCGTATATATATAGCTTATCTGTGTATATAATACTAAAGTATACCTAATCATGATATTTCATTTATTATATTGATTTTTTCGCATTCATAGACATTTATTTGTATCGACTCTTTTAAGAGCATAATAGATATGCATACACATATTACCTGAGATCTCCTATTAAACATATAATTAACCTTAATATATTGTTGAAAACGTAGGAGTTTAAGGCGAGTTGTGTGTTTTCGATAATTTGATAAGATTTTTCAACTGATTGTAAATGGGATTCAAATTGTTATCATTGAGTTAGCAATAATTTACGGAAAGCTTAAAATGCAAATTATTTGATGTTGCTAGCTTACTTTATATAAAAAATTATTGACAACGTATCCATATTACGATTTGGATCTTTATACTTGTTGCTCATTTGAATTTTATTATTTCGATATTAGTTGATTAATTTTTCATTCCTTATAAAAGCGTGTTTGATCATCATTAGGGCATGGTCGAATATGATTTAAGAATAATCCAAGCATTCCAATAATATGCGCCTATAAATCCAACCTCTTACATGAAGTTTTGTGCGAAATAATGATATCTGACTGGAGCTTAGCTCATACGCTTGTAACATGAAAAAGCTGAGCATTTCAATGGCATCGAACTTTCTCGATCCTTCCGTTTGGCGCGTCAACGTAAGGCAAAAGAAAAAAAGATGGTCAAGGGAAGTGGAGGAGTGGAAGATCTGTTTGCCGTATACGCGGATTTGAATGTACTTATTATACTGGGCACGAACGTCGCTGATGACGACGACGACGACGACGACGACGACGAAGACGACGACGACGACGACGACGATGACAAAGACGACGACGACGACGACGACGACGATGACAAAGACAGCGACACGACTGACTTCCGCGCGGCGACGCCTGCCAGGGCCGAGCCAAGCTAAAACTCCAAGAGAGATGGGAAGATCCGATCTTCCCGGGAAGCACTTCAAGTGGTCAGGCGAGGAGCGGTGCTCCCGCTAGTTTTTTATCGCCAACTCGTATACCGCAGCATCACCGCCGCTTTAATAAAATCTTCATGGGTCTGTTACACAGCTCGACTGGCCCTTCCTTAACTTACCATCCATCCCTCTCGTCTTCGTTCTTTGCTCGGCCAATGTTAGCATTGCGCGTCTCTTGGATTCTGCCGCGATAACGCTTTATAAATCTTGTGGAAACATGGCTAACCATATTTGCAAATTCAACAACTTATTGCTCGATCAACTTTCTCTAAAAAAATGTTAATTTTAAAAAATATTATAAAACACGCGCATCTATAAATAATATATAAATAAATATCTATAAGTAATATAAATATAAATGCGGATGGCGTTCGAGCCTTCTGTGGGCCATGTAAAAGTGTCGAGGGCACTTGCTGATGATTACTATTTAATCGAAACAAACTTACATTTAATAAAAATGCACTAAATTCCGACTTTTCAATTCACAAACAAATCATTTCGTCCTTTTTATATAATTTATTCATTCCGACCTCGCCATCTGCATTAAAAATTCTGTATCTGCATGCAGCACGTACACTATCTGGCAGTTCACAATACTTTGTAAATTATCTATAGTTAATCTAAAACTGTTAAGAATTAAAATTTCCACGAGACGAGTAACATAATACAAGCGATTAAATCTATTGGTATAGTATAATAATATAATTATTGTCGGTATTAATCGTAGAGCCTCCAAAAAGTTAAATCGAAGCATTACATTGAGCAATAATATATTTTTTTATATTTACGTTATGTTGGGACCGGTAATGAATAAAAATATTACGTACAAATGTCGTCTTAATGTAATTTGCAAAAGAACAATTAGTTCCTAAAGGAATAAGACCCTGAGAAAAGAAAAGTGCTTTGGGCATAACGAACCTCGCCAATACGCGCAACTGTAAATTTATAATTTTTTTCAGTGAAATACACAAATGCCCACATTTCCGCTCACTTACAGTAATTCATGCCGTGTCAAACGTTAGTATCGAAACGAGTAGACGAAAACGTCGGCCCACTTCGACGATGTCGCCGCCCCGGCCCACATATCGAATGCGGTGCCTCCCCCCCCCTCCCCCCCCTTTTTTT
>JAPYYT010003410.1:0-12975 GCA_030522565.1 Ceratosolen corneri | reverse complement strand
GGCAATCACGAAATATGAGGCGATCCAACAGAGTAATTTTAATATACATGCGTGAAATAAAATCCGAATATTATCGCTGAAATTACATTTAAAAGTAAAGAAAAATTAACACGTAGAAACTCGTGAATCTGCCGGAATCGCGAACATATATATATATATATATATTAGTTATTAATCGTCCACTGCTTGATGAGTGGAGATACTTTGTGAGATATATACTTCTAACGATTGCGCGCTTCTTACATGAGTGGTATTAAAAATAAATATATCTAAACTCACATAGAATATACTACTATGCTGTCCGTTGCTCAATGAGCGGCAATGCAATACGATTAATGTTCTCTTGTTCTTCTTGTAGGAGAGATTTCGTGTAAACTGCAGCCTTGCCTCGTTTAATATTATATACTTATAAATCAACCAAGTACAATAATGAGAATAATACTATAAGATTTAAGGTGTCAGAAGTAACTGTCGTATTGTCCGTGCGTCCGTATTTACGTAGCCGGTCACTTCGTCGTTTTTCTCAAGAAGGGAAAAAGTTAGTTAGAAGTTTTCAAACTGGTCTGTTAATTTTCTTTGATGGGTTTAAATATGGAGAGTTTGAAATTATCAAGGTGGGGGTTACAGGAAAGAAGAGGTAGGGTACATAGCTGGGAAGTGTTTACAATAACATTCAGTTGAATTACTATTTACAAGTTTCGTGGAATCTAATATATATATAAACTAAATGAATATTCTCAGTCATTGGAAATGTTATAGGAGAGATATCCGATATCAAGTAAAATCTCGAACATTCCGCCAGCCATTAGAACTGTGTTGATGATCCATTCCTTCTCTATCCATGATGGGTAGTATGACTAGTTTTGAAATTACGTAGTATTACGTAGGCGCCCAGCTCTACGTGTCGAAGCACGCCTGTAGTACGACAGGCCTCACTTCAATGGTGTGATATGATTGAGTCGATATAGATAAAGATATAGATATAGATACACATATATATTATATATATTATAATTATTATAATTATTATAATTATTATAATTATAATTATATTATATTATATTATATATTATATATATACATAAATAATATATTTAAATATATTTAATATATATTTAATATATTATAATATATACTACATCTCAAACAAACAACAACTTTTCCCCCTCTCAAGGGATTGTACTATGAGGCCACCCCTACCCGCAAGGAGCGGGGTGAGACTCAAAACTTAGAGTGCGGCGCTTCGCTTTAGAATCGTCTTAAATCTGGAAGGTAAACCTTCAAGTGGTCTCGTGAGAAAACAAAGTCAAGTCGTCAGCCATCGGGAATAAAAGAGAAGCTTCCATCCCTCGCTGATGAAGAGTCGCTACATCAACGCTGCACTTCACTGCTAGCACCTTCGCATCCGACCGCTGTACGCTACAAGAAGACCGGTAAGCGCGAATTAATTGCCTCCAAGTTCGACCGGCAGCAACGCCCGACGCGGACGAAGAAGGTGGGACCTGAGCAACAATAAAGGCCAGTATCATTAATATATTATATTATATTATATTATATTATAATTAAATAATTATTATATATATTATATATATATATTATAGATATAGATCCAAATATGTCAACGCCCTTTAGATGGGAGAGGGCTGCGCGCCGACGGACTAGTGGTGGAAGCGCTCCGGGGCCGTCGGACCGTGCGGTTAGCGCAGCTGCGCCGCTGTCTTAATATATGACAGGGTTTTCTTGAGCTCCAATTTGTCTCGGTCATTAAGAATATTTAGAAAAGTGGCAGTTTATGCGACTGTACTTTGAAGGTCTCGTCAGCTGTTTTTTGCTAGGGTCAAATTGCAAGGGACGTGCATATTATTTGATCATGGTCGATCTATGGAGGTGCAGTCTGAGTAAAGACAGTCGTAAACGGAGGTCACCGACGAGAGAAATAAAACACTTGTCGTATTTTTCTAATCTTATTCGTAGGCTCTCGGGACACATCTGGCAATCATAAATATTTTGAATATTTTGAAAACAATTTACAAACAAAGAGGTAGTACCGACGGTCGAGATTCTATCGTAATCCCGAACACATACAAACAAGCATATCTAACTTCTCTGTGTTTTGCTGCATCTTCCTTTCCATAATTTGAGGATAAAGGGACCAGTATAGTCTACTCCGCAGACAGAAAAGGATCTCGAAGCCTTGACTGGCTCGGCTAGTAATTGACCCATTAATTGTTGAGACCTAATTCCACATTCACGAGCACAAGTAACGTAATTAATGATGTAGGCTTTAATACATGCTCTTCCTCCCATCATATAATATATACGTCGTGTGTACAGAAGCGTTATCTGCGTGTCGGAATGTAATGTTTGTCTATGGGCTTCAGCTATTACAAGAGTGGTTAACTGGGAATCTCGGGTAGGATGGCTGGGTGTATACTTTCAACAGGTAAAGGTGAATTAGCAAGTCGACCTCCCACTCTTAAGCTCCATAAGTATCAACAAATGCAGTTAGTCGACTGCAAAGATGGAAGGGCTGCAGCTCTTTACCTTGTTGGAGTAGTTTAATTTCATCAGGCTTGTGTTTTTTTATCCAATATTGTCGAGCATCATTGAGATCATTCCGGGATAGTTGGCAAAGTGGCCTTAATCGTGCTATAAATTTGAAACACAAGCTGGATGTTCTTATTAATTCATTCAAATTAGAATAACGATAAATTAACTCCCATTGGTATTCTGGTGTGAGGGTAGTCGTCAACAATTGAGCATTATGGCGAGCTTCAATCATACATTCTTGGTTGTACTTTAATTTGGGTTGAACTGGCCTATCAGTCTTGTCGTTAATTCAAGGTGGTTTTTGCCACCATAATGAGTGATTGTTCAATGATTTAGTTAGGATGCCCCTTGATGCACGGTCTTTTGGATTAAACTTATCGGGAACGAATTGCCATTTAGCCTTGGGCGTGAGATCTTGTATGTGCGATTACTCACATACTCCTTCCAGCTTTAACATTCGCTGTTATCCAAGTTAAGGTCACTTGGGAGTCTGTCCACATGAAAATATCATTAATTTTGATTTTAAGTGCTCTTTATACGTTTTGCATTAATTTGGATGCTATAATTGCCGCAATTTAGTTCCATTCTTGGGATAGTGGGGCGTGCAAGAGGGGCTACCTTTATCTTAGAGCACATTATAGAAGTAACTGTCGTATTGTCCATGCGTCCGTATTTACGTAGCCGGTCACTTCATCGTTTTTCTCAAGAAGGGGAAAAGTCAGTTAGAAGTTTTCAATGTGGTCTGTTAATTTTCATTGATGGGTTTAAATATGGAGAGTTTGAAATTATCAAGGTGGGGGTTACAGGAAAGAAGAGGTAGGGTACATAGCTGGGAAGTGTTTATAATAACATTCAGTTAAATTACTATTTACAAGTTTTGTCGGTTATAATATACACGCACTAGATATAACACTTTCAATCATGGAAATATTAAAATAGAGAGCTCCGATATCAAGCGTAGTCTCAAACAGTTTTATATTTTTTTCTGAATAATACAGTGATATGTTTCGCAAACATGTAATTTATTACAAATCTGAATGTCACCAGTATACTGTAAATAGTTTCTATTAATAAATGACTATAATAAAAGTACTTTAACATTAGATCGCTACTAACAATGTCAATTCGCGCGTTTTATTAATCCTAGTGTACACAATAATAATTATATTAACATTTTATTTTATAATTTGAACGTAATTCATACTCTTTCTCCTTTGTGTTACCATCACTTTAAGTTATCTCCAATTCCTTCTAATTAATTATTTTACTTCTATCACCAGTAGTTTGCCATTTTATTATTTTTATTTTATTTAGTAGTAACTTGTATTTTAGAAACTATCTTAAATTAAAATCTTTCGGTTATTACTGAAATGACTATTTTGTTAGAATATATATATGTGTGTATATCATTACTATATTATATGAGTATTATATATTTTAAAAATATATATTTTTAAATTTTTATATTTAAAAAATATAATTATTTAAGTTTCTTTTTTTATATAAATAATATTTCAAATCTAGAAGATATATATTTGATGGGAATTAGAAAGAAATAGTAAATTGAAAAATTTTTAAATAAAATAATTATGCTAAATAATTGAAAAAGGAAAATTTTATTCTAGTAAGATCTGTTTCGATTGTTGAAATTGAAGCGCAGAAGAACTTAGCAATTTGTTTACTTAGTTGGCATCCAAGTTTCTTGTTTTCTTGTATCCTCAGGTACATTAACACTTTTTTGCTTATGCATAAACCTTCTTGAACCATACTTTGCTTTTTGAGTGCATAATGAATTAAATTTTAAATGTTAAACGTCGTGGTGATATCTAAGTTTTCAGGTATTTTAATTCATTGGATTTTTTTATTATACGAGTAACTAGCTTTTTAAAGTCGATTTTATCTAACGAGCAATAATTATTTAATAGTAATTATACTAATAATATTTAATAGTAATTGAATACGGTGCCGTTTCTATCATCTTTTAAAATTGTTAATATATTTTGATATTATTTAACAAACACAAATTTTAACCGTATTTCGTGACATACTTGACTTAAGAGTTTTAGAATGAAAAATCAAAAAAAAGAAAAATTAAAAAATAATTTAAAGAAAATAAGTATAAATAAGTTAGAAAATGAGTTAATAACTAGAAATAATCATATAATAAGAAAAAGAGGACCTTTTCAATTTCATAAAAAAAAGAACGATATTTATGTTAATAACAAAACAGATTTTAAGGTACCAATTCAAACGTAACCTTTAGTTTATTATATTATTGTATAAATATTATTTCTAAATGATTCTTTAGAATTAATAAATTTAATTTTAAAACATTCAATTTGATTTAAATTTAACATTTTTAATAATTAAAGGTTTACTTGAAAATATGTGAAAAATATTTGCATTCTAATTTGAAAGAAGTAACACTACATGGACTTGGAACAGCTATTAATCGAGTTTGTAATTTGGCATTGTATTTGAAAAATATTCACTGTGATACTTTAGAATTAGATATAAAAACTTCATCTATTAATTTAATTGGTAAGCTATTCTTGTAATACCAATATTTTAAATAATATATTAAAAACATAATGAATATTTATTTATTTATAGATGATTTAGAACCAAATAATGATGATACAGAATATAAAATAAATGAAAGGTTAAATTCAGCAATTCATATTAGAATATTTCCTGTTGCATTAGTACAACCTCTTAGAATCAATAATTGAAACTTAAATAATTTAATTTATTTAGTTGCTAATGAAAGTATGAATTTTTAAAGCATTTAAACAAGGCTATAATCAACATCTTTTTAATATGATTTTTTCTTTAAATGAATTGGTTCATTGGTTAGGATTAACAATATTTGAAATATGGATAAATTTAGTATCATTGTCAATTTTTACAATATTACTTGCACTAAAACTAGATAATAAATACTTTATAGATAATTCTGGTTGGTGGGTAGTCTTTTCTCCTTTATTTGTTGCTGATGGTTTAAATACTTATTTTTGTGCAATTATCTTTATAAGAATGCATATGGGAAGTATGATTAAAGTTGGAATATTAAGAGCATTGTGGAGTTTAATTTCATTACTTTTAGTTTTTGTTTTTAAGTATTTATTATGTAAAAAATTATCAGCACAAAGTGCTCTTGAATATTCAGAAGTGTTAAGTCCTGTATTTATTCTTCTACAGTTGATTGCAATAAGAGCTTGCCAACTTCATTGACCTTACCGTAAAAATATAGAAATGTGTATAAACATGGTAAATTTTCATCTTCAGTATATTTCCATGAATAATAACATTTACTTGGATATTGATATTTATAATATAAAGCAAAACATGTTAACACTAAACAATGAAAAATAATAACTTTGTATATTTGTAGTACATAATCAAGATTATAAAAAATGCATACGAATTATCTTGTATAAGTAAATATATAATTAAAAAAATTGTTATTTGAATTTGATATATCATAGTTGATAATATATGATAAATTTACTAATATATATTTACAATATTGTAATTGAATTTAATAAATATTGGTATTTAAAATTTGTAAAAATAAAATATACAAATAGAATTGTAATATTATATTATTTTTTTACATTTTTGTTTAAAAGTATTATTATTCATTAAAATTCAAGGATAATATGAAATTTATATTTATTATAAATAAAGTATTTCTGTTTTTAAGGAAAATATATCTTTTAGTATATTGAATAATGTGCAAGTGCAGAATATATTGTATATAATTTTTTAAAATTAATTTATCTATGTTTAAAAAGAAGATAATTATATCTTATTAATAAATCAAATATGATCTAATTAGTATCGATCATGTTAATATTTAAATATAATCATAAATTTTCAAAGAATTTAAAACATTGAAATACTTCATTAATATAATTAATAAAAGTACGAATATTAATTTGGTGAATATATTCATGATAACTTACCAACATAATTTAATCCAGTTTAAATATAAAATTGTAAACATTTTTATTGTCTGAAATAGAATATATATTCTATAACAGGAATTTTAGCGATTTCATGCAAAACAATGAATTATCACTACTTATTATTTAATCATTCAAATATAATTTAATTTTTAGGTCAGTTTAAAATTATTTGTGTAAGAATTACATAAATAAAATGTAATTTAGTTATTATATAAAAATACAAAATGTCTTTTTTTTTTAATTTTTAAATTTTCAAATGAATTTTTCATTTTACATATTATTATTTCTTTCAAATTATTTGAGTTTAATGATTCATTTTAATAAGTGGCATTGTTCGAGAACAAATTCTAGTGTGAACTCTCCCAAACTGGTATGTCGGAGAGGTAGATAGTGGAAGCGGAGAGATAGCAGGGTAGAATGAAATGAAGTCGATAAGTCGTATGTAATGCTGTATACTGTCTATCGATAATATATGAGAAAATATAACGGTATCTTTATTGAATATATGGGAACATATAATGCTGTCTTTACTGAATATATGATAAAATATAATATTCAGCACTATAGCAATATTCAGGCCTGTTCGGGAATTAATCCACGTGTGAATTCTCTCTCCAAGTTGTGGATGGAGAGAGACAGATAGTGGAAAGAGCATGATAGAAATAGATTCAAAGAAGCAAGTCTTCAGAGTTATTTGTGCGTTTATGTAGTTTATTGAATAAATATTGAAGCAAATTATATATAAGGTAAAATGAATCAAGAGGTAATTAGATTATTATAGTAATTAGAAAAGGAATTGAGTAATTTTATATTGACACTCGTTTAAGAATTTTAAGGGGAATCAGGGGAGGAGTCACCTCCGACTCACACAGCAATTATGTTTATGCTGAGTGAGATGTAGATAGCAAACTTAGGGGGGGGGGAGACGTAACTGTAGTCAGAACAACATAACTCTTAAGGCGAATGCTCTCTATTATATGTACATGCCCTTGAGTTAAAAGGTGGGATAATTATTAAAGTAATGACACCTATTGCGGTCTTATCGGATTGCTTGTGTTATTAGGAGAAGTTGAATACGTGGCAATAATAAATAATAAAGATTGATATATTTACACGATTTTGGAGATACTTCGGCAATGGAGATGATGCTTTCGTAACGGGGGCCGTACTCGATTAGGCGTAAACTTAATGTAATAACTACTATCATATAGTGAGATGAGGGTCTCGAGGGGAGGCGGACTGCACATGATTGAAAATAGCAATTAATTTAAGCCTTGTATAAATTCAGTAGCTGTGACTAAGTTAAAGTAAATAAGTTATGCTTTTAATTTTTAAAAATATTTATTATTAATATTTACTATAAAATATTTTTATTTTTTATAAATAATTATTATCAAGTATAAAATTACAAAAATATACTTAAAGAACTTAATAATACAACTTTAAAAATTTTAATTATATGGTCTTATTGATAACAAACATAAATTTTATTAAATATTCATATTTTAAGGTAATTATATATAATACTGTTCAGAAGTAAATGTCGGAAGGAAGTTCGGAAACAAGTTTCCAAGGTGGTGACTCCCCAAGGTGGTAAGAGCGGAAAGGCCGGCCGTGGATAGGGAGAGATACGACAGGATTCAAATAAGCTTAGACGAACGCGGCGATTTTAATACTGTAAACTGTCTGTATTAGAAATAATACAGACAACTGTAAACTGTCTGTATTAGAAATAATACAGACAACTGTAAACTGTCTGTATTAGAAATAATACAGACAAATGTAAAGTATCTGTATTAAAAATATACGGAAATAATAATGTCTTTATTTAATATATGTTGAAATATGACTGTTCGAGACTCATGCAGTTTCTCGACTCTCGGTACTACCTCTTTGTTTTGTAAATTCTTTTCATACATTTAATACGTTTATGATTGCTAGATGTGTCCCAAGATTTTACGAATATTCTTTAAATATACATCCAATATATTTTCGTTCTTTTTTATAACTATTTACGAGTATGTTTACTCGGACTGTGCTTCGAAAAGATTTCGGGATAGTAAATATGATCATCACGTGTCTTGCAATACGAGCCTAGTAAAAATAACGGTCCTTCTAGGTATAGCAGCATGATTGCTATATTTCGTGATAAGCTTTTAAAGAATACGAAAGAATTAGAGAAATAGAATTACGGAAAAACATAGCCAGACCTCAGGACGTCGGGGTGACCGCGTGAGCCGCGGCCCGACGTCGCAAAAGGTTACCACCACTTTACCTCTGGCACTTCGCCCTTCTCCTGTAAAAGGGCGTTGACATTTTTGTCCAGAGCTTCAATGACAACAGAAAATTAGCTTCAAACAATAAGCAAATTCTTCCCACTATCACCAAAAATCTAAAGAGACCACCCCTACTCAAGGAGTGGGTGAGACATCAAAACTAGACTGCAGGCGCGTTGCGCTTCAGAATTCTCGTTAAAATCAAATCTCTCAAAAATCAAACTCACGCTTAGTTTTACAACAAAGAGATTCTCTATCTACAGTATTCAGCATTATAAAGTTGAAGCTTCACGCGACGCTGGTACGAAATCGGTACACGTTATATCACGTACGCTTGGACCCGCGAAGTTCGGTCACGTAAAACTCCTGCAAAAAGTGTCCATAGGCTGCAGCTCTCCCCTTTATTTGGATACATTGGTGCGCCGCATTCGTGACTATCCTGGACTGATAAATCTGGGAAGGAGGAGAGCCTAGAGTATATGGTAACGTTCGTTGCATGTTACTTCCTTCCTTTCTCCTCGTGGACCTATTGCTGGATGGCTACAGCTGGACCCTCGAATGCGCACTTCCTTGGTCTTACCAGGGCCAGTGTTGCAGCGAAAAAGGAGAAAGGACTAGCCAGGAAGTAGTTGGATGTTCCGGTGATGATCAACGCCGAAACGAAGCTTCCTTGTAAATTTTACCGAGTCGCTGTGTTTTAGAAACTTAAAATAAGACCATTTATTCAGCTTCAAGATTCTTCCTTGAAGACCTATGAGAAATATCTGCCGAGGAGCGTAAAAGATCGTTAAAGAGAAAGAAGTAGTATTCGATGTACTTTATGAATATATAAATATATGAATATATTCGTAGGTTCTTGGGATACATCTGCCAGTCATAAACGTTTTTAATGTCACTACCCGTGTTAGCTGATCGTCACCTGAATACAACTGGACTACGCGAGACAGCGGCTATTTGCATGGTGTGGTCCGTTCATTTGCTATTAAAACTATGGTACCAACCTTGATTCATATCTTTTTTGTTGCCATTTTGATGTTGCTTGATGTTGCTGGATGTAATGTCTTTTCTAGCTGTCCTAAAATCGTTGAACTCGCTGTTGAGTGAAATGCCAGCGAGAGAGCCTCGATGATGATACGCCCAGCAGCGATGGTTCTGAAATTGCGTTGAGTGAAACCCCAATCAGAAAATGACCTGGTGTTATTACTGTGACGTCTTCTGGATCTTCACTAAGGGGTTCCATCGGACGTGAATTTAAAAATGCCTCAATTTGATAAAGAAAGGTGGTAAACTCTTCCATTGTTAGTACGTGTCTCCTATCGTGCGTCTTAAATGATGTTTTATCGATTTGACAACAGTTTCCCATTTACCACCCATGTGTGGCGTTGCAGGAGGATTGAATTTCCAGTCTATACCTTGTTGTAAACATAACTTATTGATTTTGTCGTGCTCGGGAGAACTTTTAAAGAACATCATTCTATATGCAGCTATGAATGCCTCTGTCTAATAGTCACTCACCACTTCCAAATGTATTGTTGACGTCGCAAAGCATACAAACACGCACATCCAACATTTCAACTTCTTTGCTCCACGTCCCGTTATTGTTTTGTATAGAAATGGTCCAGCGTAATCAAGCCCCGTTTGCTTGAATGGTTTTGAAGATGTGACACGTGGAATGGTTAGTTGGCCCATCAACTGGTGGGCACGGATCCTACGCTGACGAGCACATCTCACGCATTTCAGGGTATGAATTCTGATGGCAGCTCGACCTCCAACGATTCAATAATTTTCTCGGGTGTGTGCTAGGGTTAATTGTGCGCCTCCATGAAGTATTCTTTGATGTGCGTAAGCAATGACAAGTGTGGTCATCAGTGAATTCCGAGGCAGGATATCAGGGTGCTTGGTTTCCTCAGATATTGACACCTCATTGAGTCTTCCTCCAACACGAATAATTCCTTCAGCATCAAGGCATGCGTTCAAGCGAGTTATCATGTGCTTGGGAGGAAATTCTTCTTGTCTATGAAATTGTTTAATCTCAAGAGGGAAATAAATGTCCTGAGTTGCCTTTACCCAGAATTGGTTTGTCTTTTCTAGGCTCTCCTTGGTTATCCTGCCAGGTGGTGGATCTTTCTTTCCTCGCAGTCTTTCTGTGAAATTAATTCATAATGAAGTAACTATTAATAAGTCTTTAAGATCAGAATACTTTTATATCAAATTCCAATGATACTCTGGTTCTGGGGCAGCTAATAGTACTTGGGCTGCCGGACGAGCTTCGTCCATGCATCTCTCATCCCTTTCCTTTGGTTGTGCTAGCCATCTTATCCTTTCTTGTATCCATAGTGGCCTAGGCCACCATAGTTTATGCTTCCTTAATTTCTTACTGGAAATAGCCCTTGATGCAAAATCTGCAGGGTTTGATGAACCAGGAATATGAAGCCATGTAGCATCTGGAACTAATTCCCGTATTTGACTCACCCTATTTCCCACATACTCTCCCCTTCGCACCGGGATGCCATTTATCCAGCCTAATGCCATTCTGTCTATAAGTATGTTGCTGCTATAATTAAATTTAATTAGGTTTTGATGTAGTTTGCCAATTTTGCTAGTAATAATGCTGTTGATAATTCCTTTCTGGGTATTGTTATTTTTTTGAGTGGGGCTACTTTTTACGTCTTTAAACATACCATTGAAAGTCTTGCAGGGTTCTTACATCGAACGATTATATACACTATTGCTGTCATTGCCAGGTCTGAGGCATCCGAAAAGCCATGTAGCTCCACCTTGGAATCATTCCAGGTATTTAACCAGTGTGGAATTGTTATGCTGGGCAGCTCGTTGAGCTCTGCTCTTATCTTGCTCCAAATTTGTACTAACTTAGTCAACAGTAGCTCATCCCAATGATATTTTTCAGTCCATAGCTCTTGTAGTGACATTTTTGTCTTGATTACTACAGTAGATACAAAACCTAGGTGGTAAAAAATACGTGCAGTTTCAGAAATAATGGATCTTTGTGTTAGTGACTTTGATTTTGTATTACTTAATTTAGTTGTAAATTTAAAACAATCTTCAGATGGTAACCATCTTAAACCTAAAATATGGGTTTTTCAGTTATTAAAGGGTATCAACGAGCCTTGTCGGTCACTCTCATTCGGAAATCTCGTTTTCTGGTACGCATTTTAAGGCGTCATTCTTAGTGATTTGAATATCTTCTATAGTTAAAAAATGTTGACTTTCAATTTCATTTTGAGTTTCGGCAATAGCCAGAAATCTTATGAAGTTAAATACGGTGAAAAAGATAGATTTTCCAGTACGATCACACCCTTCACACCCTTCTTGGCGAAAAACTCCTTAACAATTCTGCATTTATATGCAGGAGCATTGTCATGTAACAAGATCCATAAGCCTTGCATCCAGTTTTCGGGTCTTACATGCACGATCCGTTTCAGGAGGCGGTTTAAAACACCCAGATAATATAGACCATTGATATTGTATGTATTGAAAGTATGCCTATAATGTAATTTAGTAAAATTGAATTTAAATTTCCTGTTTAAAAATCTAAAGACGAAACTTTAATCGAGATACACAATACTTACAGTACTAGACAATATATATACTACACTGTAAAATCGTAAAATACAGATATTACAAGTGTTCATAATTTATTTCTATATATAAAGTTAACATAAAAGGAAATATTAAATATAACATATTGATAATATTTTTAATTTAACAATTTCAACATTTTATTTTAACATTTTTATACAAATGTATGAAAGTGTTAGGGATTATACCCGCGTGTAAATTCTCTGTCCAATATGTGGATGAAGAGAGACGGATAGTGGAAAGAGGATGATAGAAATGAGATTCAAATATACAAGTCGTGGGAGTAATGTGCTTTAAATGTAGTTTATTGAATAAGTATAAAGCAATATATTTAAGTGTGTACAAATTGTGGCGAGTTTAGATACAAGCAAATTATAATAGTAGCGGCGATAAAGTTATTGAATAGATTTACAATATGATTGAAAAACGATGGTTAGAAGAACTTCTGATGTTAACTCAATTCGTGGAAAAATAAGGGCAGGAGTTACCATTGATTATTAAACAGCTAGTATACTGTTTGGGGCAATTATCAAGTATGGGGGGATGGGGCGAAGACGCGGCTGCAGTCGCAACGATAT
>JAPYYT010003409.1:0-12976 GCA_030522565.1 Ceratosolen corneri | reverse complement strand
AATAAATTTCTTATATATGTACATTAAAATTTAATAAATCATTAAATTTTAAAATCTGAAAAGGAAATGAAATTTGAAATTTTTTTACAAAATAAATTAGCTATATAGAAGCTAATAGTTTTAGATATTTTGAGATAAATAAATAGAATTTATGTATAGAAAAACATTTTGCAACAAACATATATATATATACACAAAGTAATAAGTAGAATATTTAAATATTTACATGCTATACAAAAAAAATAAAAAGAGACATTTTTACAAAATTTTTATAAAAATTTTTTATAAAGTATTTTACATCAATAGAAACCAAAAGCCAATTATGGAAATCGAAATATTTTGCAATGGGTTCAGAAAGATTTATAACTATGGTTACAGAGATACTTACCCAAAGAAGAATTAAATGCGACTGGTGACGAGATCATTGTCGGCGTTACTGTGACCGTCACGGGAACTGTCAGTGTTAAGCTTGTAACTCTTGGTCTAACTGTTGTTGATGATTTAACCTCGGTATTTTGTCCATTTAGTTTAGTCACGACATAGGTGTAGGTTCTTAATCGCGTCGAGGCTACTACAGTTTCAGAGTAATAAACACTCGTTTGAAGCTCGGGAGTGTTTTCCGACATGAATACATTGTCGGCGTTCGTTTCGACTTTTGAAGGGACGATTTGTGGAAAATCGGGTCGCGATAATGATAAATAAAGATCATCCGTTAAGCCAGCTTCGATATCTTCTGGCGTTAAAGGAGGCAACGACGTCGTTATTTGAACATCCGAGGTTGATGTTGGTCTAATTTTTATGTCCGGTAATTCTTTATTAAGCGACGATACGATTTCTAGTGGAATGACCGTTGGTATTTCAGTGCTTAGTAAATCGTTTTTATTCGATTCGAGCAGATTATTTGTACTAGATTGTACTGCCAATTCTAGTATTGTGTCTGGAATTACGGTGGCCATATTTTTTAAGTCTACTGTCATAGACGTAATCTTTAATAAGCCTTCGTCGGTGTTATTTATGCTCGATTCCATGACTCTTGGAATCATTGCCATTGTATTTATCGTCAAATTTGATTCATTTCTCGTGATTTCATTTGTTCGGTTTATGCTGTCAATGTCATTGTCGATTAAAGCTGCCGTAGTATTTTCCTCATTCTCTTCATTTTGTGTCGTAGATTCGTTATCTTCAACAGAAGCTAATGTCGTATCCGTTTCGTCCATCGTGCCTGTTGTCGTTTCAATTTCTTTTTCGGTACTATCGGTGCTCGTGGGTGCAGCACGACTTGTATTTTCTATTTGTAATTGGTCGGGCGTTGTTTCATCTACAAATCCACTCATAATAGTGGTTGTCTCTTTATTTAAATCATGCTTATTGTCACTGGTGGTAGTTTCTTCCAAAATTGGAGGGAAGAAAAAATTATCGGTTATGATGATTGGATCGGTTGTTGTGCTCGGTATATCTGAATTTAATTTTCTTGTTTCCACCGATGCTGTAGTTATCGGATTATCTTCTGCGAAAGGTACTGTGTATAAATCTGGCGTAGGTACTTTGCTGTCGTCGCTCTCATAATAATCATCGTCATCCTCGATCGAAGGAATTGTGTAGAATCCCGTAGTTATAATTTCCAGTGACGATACTGGCTCTGGAATTGGTCTAACCGTCACTAGTTTTTTACGGGTTATTCGTTCCCGATGACTGGCAGCGATTGTCGTAGCAGGTTGAATTTTCCGTCTACGTGTTACAGTGACCTTGTGTCTGTTGGTGTTTGTGAAGGCGTCGTTAGAGATATCGTTACTCAAGTGATTTCCCACATCGATTGAATCAGAATTTCTTAATCTCGTGCGCGTTATGATTCTTCTGGGTGTTGGTGAGAAAATATTCTCACTCAATTGATAGGATCGTGTTCTAGTATATGGAACTAATGGTCGACGACGTACAACTGTTAGTGCATGATCTCTCGCACTTCTAGATCGAGCGACCGGTACTTTAATGCGAAATCTCTTTCTCGACGTGTCTTCGTCGTCTTCTGCACTATCATAATAATCAAGCTCTTCGGTTTTTTCCCCAAAATCTTCAAAAGCCTCTGTAAAAGCAGTAACAACAATTGTATCTTGAGGGAAATCACCTGAACGGCCCCGTTCGCTTTACTATTTGCTTATCGAAGATTATTTTGCTACTCGCTGACCATAATTTAGACTCGTTACATACATAATGCATCTCCAGCAAAATTTGATTCTTTGGAGTAATTTTCAGCGTATGGGCGCGCGTGCGGCTTTTTCCGAAGGCTCGTTAGTTGGAATGTATGGAAAATCACATGTGGAAGGGAATTTCAAGTGAGGAGAACATAAAAAGAATTGTAAGAACAACCAATTGGTTTATGAAATCGTCGCTTCGATTGATCAATTGCGAGAGAACCTTGATAAAAGAGAATATACTGGTTAAGACTAGCACCCGAATCTCCGAGACTTGATTAGTCAAGTATTAATATTAAAGTTACCATTACGATAATTCTATAAAGAAATTAGCTTTATAAATACAAATTGATATCTCAACTACTAAAACTTATTATAAGTAAATTCACACTTGTCATGTTTGTATTATAAAAGTTAAAAAGAAAAAAAAAAAAAAAAAAAGAATAAAAAAACGAAAGCTCTTAAGCTAGCTGCTGCATGATATGAAAATCGTTGGATACATTTAGGTTCAACTTATGTTTAGGTCGTTTTCGGGTTTTCTAAAATTTATAAAGATAGACATCTACAAAGACTGCATAATCAAGGCGGCATTGAGGAATTAGAATGGAGATTTGGCGTGGTTAGGTTTAGATGGACGTGGAAAAATGCCGTCCGACATCGCCCACTACGCTCTCGAGACTTTGAGTAGGTGCGTGCGCATCGACCGGCTCCTCGCTTCCTGCCAAAATGTATGGAACAGGCTCAGAGGCTGATTGCAACGAGGGGGAGAGAGATGCGTTGGCGGTCGCTTCGCTCGTGTGCCTTTTAACTTTCGTGCTCGTGGATTCCTCGCCGATTTTAAAAGTACTGAGTACAGTGCTAAATTCACCTGGTCTGCGCCCTGACACATACAAAGTTATGACATTGCTCTCGGGGATCTCCTTCTCGCTCATTTTAACGCTATTCGACTTTCCCCTTGGCTTGGGCGTCTTATCGACATCTTCGTCCGACAAATCCTCGTAGCTCTCCGGCTTATAATCAAAATCGACCGGCTGATTTCTCCTCTCGACCTCCCCAGGCAATGTATTGCTCTGCGTTAATAACGGCGCAACGGCAAATAGCGGATCCAACAGGGGATTCGATTGTTGCGGGGTCTGCGGCTGCTGGAGGAGGAGAAGGAGCGAATTGAGATTCGCTGCGGGTAGTGCGACAGTGGGTGTGACGATAACTGTGTCGGTGATGAGTTCGGTAGCGGTAACGATATCGGTCGACGAATCAATGAGTGTCGTTAAGATTTCTTTGCCACGAAATGTTAAGGGGATAACGGTGCTCTGGTGCTTGGTAATTGTGGTAATGTAGGTGGTCGCACGTGTATCGTATCTCGTTGATGGAGTGACAGCGTTTGTTGGCAATCCTGACGCCAGTGGATTCTGCTGTCCAAATTGTCCGAGCAACAATTGCGAAAGTAAGATATTCGCTAACGGCGAGTTATCCGATATGGAAGGTCTGACGGTGGAAACGACATTCTCAATCGAGTAAATGGTCGACGGGACAATGACAGGCTGCGAGAATCTGCGAGCACCCGAGGATGTTAGCATGTGAGAAACCTTGGTCGTTGGGGTCTCGTGAATGACGAACCGAGTAATCTCTAATTGGCCTTGGAAGTTTGTACCGGTCATCTCGCTAGCTAATACAACAAGGTCACGGCCATCGCTATTTATGATTGTGCTATAACGATCGGGACCTATAATTTCTGTGCTCGCTTGGGCTGTTATGATATTTCTCTTCTCCGTGACACCATTATTGACGACGGGAATCGTCACTTCGGTCGGAACGTAATGCGTAACTGTTATGGTCCGATCGAAGTCGTTAAAATCGCGGTAATCCTCGTGGGAGCTTATACGCCCTCGGGACGGCACCACCCTACGATTGGTTGTGCGACCTCCATTTCTTGATGGGATCCTGGTCGAGGCTCGACGTGAATTTGTCGTATCTTGATATCTGTTATTTCCCGTTCTGGGCCTCGAGCTACTTCTCCCTCGCAGATTAGCATTACTTCTCGGCGAAGATGCTGGTCTTTTGTAACTGGACTTTATCGACGATGTGCTTTCTTTATCCCTCAGAGTGAACTGTCTGTTGGACGCGGTGGTAATGGTCGGTTTAATTCTAAGAGAGCTTCTACTGGAAATGGGCTTGGATCTTAATCTCGATTGAGTTACGAGGGAAGCGTCGATGTATTCCTCGGATGACTTGTCCTCCTTATTCCCATTCAAGTTCAGTCGGGAGCTGCTGCTGATTGAGCGACCACGACTTCCGTATCTATAATTGTTCGTTGGTATTTTCGAGACGTCTTCTTTACTCGAACTCGTATCCACGTCTATTCTATCCTCGATGCCAGATACTTGGGCGGTGGGTCTACGAAAGCGAGAATTTAATGTTCGAGTTTGTCGTCGCACTCGCCTGCCTCTTGCGATCTTCGTAAACGGCTTGATTTGCCCCCCCGATCTCGAGCTATTGGATGCGATGGCTTTCTGATTAGCTAATGGAGCTATTTCTTTCTGCTCGGATCCTTCGTAATCGTTGTCGACAATTTCTTCAACTGCCTTATCTTCGAAATTCTCCTGCTCCGGTTCCCGTTCTTCTTCATCTTCGCTACTTTCACTCTTACTTTCGACGGGACCTTCCGTCGTATCTGGCTTTCTTCCAAATAGACTTTTTGGTGGGAATAGACCAGACTGGCCTTGGCGTGATCTTGCGTTTAACGTGAAAATTGCAGGCCTCGATCTATTATTTATCGCGCGATTGCCTACGTTTTGCCTTGATAAATTGTTGGCTCGCTTTGGCGTAGTAGTGATGACATTCGTCTTGGGAGTTGTTGTCCTGATTCCACTGCCAAATGCAGGCGGTCGTCTAAATCTTAAGACTGGATTACTATTGGCCTTCTTAGATGATTCCGTGGTCGTTTGAGTATTGGGCAGAAGAGTTTCGCCTTCTTCGTTCTCTTCAGCCACTGGTATCTCCTCCGTAACTAGAGTATCGGTTGTAAATTCATTGGCATTATCTTCTTGATCGTCTTGCTTGATGGTTGGTGATATCTTTAAGAGAGTGGACGACGGGCGAATCACCGGTCTAAATCTTGTCGACGAAACTGCTAGAACGGACGAACTACCACGGCTTGTCGGCCTTGCCGACGATCCTCTAATCAAAGCCGAACCTCGTCGACTCCCAGAGTATATGGAGGACGTAGTGGCTCGAATTGCCCCTCGACTTCTTGAATTGCCAGAGGGATAATTTGTGGCGAACGTGCTCGCTGACGTGAGAGAGCTCCTTCTTCCGGAAAAGCGTCGAGAGCTCGATGCATTAATTGTCGGGGAAGCTATTGAAGATACAGCTCTTCCTCTAGACGACGCGAATCGACTACCTTTCCCCGCTAAGGTAGCCGTTATTGTTGGCGTTATATCACTCCTCGTGATAGTGGTCGCGCCTTGGGGCTTTCTTTTTGGATTAAATGTCGGCCTGCTTCTCGAGGCAAACGGTCTGATTGGCGGGGCACTGGATGTTCTTTTTCTCGAAGAGAATGTTAAACGCGACTTTTTCTTCGACTTTTGATCGTCTCCTTCGTACTCACTTTCGTCCTCGTCAGGCTCGGAATCATTATTTAAGACGTCCACTACCGTATGATCTTCTGAGATCGAGGACTGTACCACTGCTGGGAATGGAGATATTTCCGGAATAGCCGTTGCATAATTGGGAGGCTGAGTGGAGGATGCCGCTATACTAAAGGTTGACGTCGGTTTGCCGAATAGATAGCTCGACGTGCTTTCAATTATCTGAGCATACCTGCCGTCTATACTGGTCCCAATAACTCTTGATTGGTAATACGTTGTCGTATCATTGGCTTCAATTAAGCCTTTAATTAATCTTACGAGGCCGGTTCGATGGCCATGATGAACTGGTGCGCGCGTTGCCAATTTTTCCTCGTCAATCTTTGTCGTCGACGTACTTTCAATGACTTTGGCGTAAAGATCATTGATCGAGGTGCCAATTTGCTTTGTTGTATAATATATTGTGCTTATCTCATCAGCGTCTATAATAGTCCCTTTATTTAACGATAATATGCCAGTGGGCAACACCGAGGTGGGGGATTGCGTATACACCGGCGTGCTTAATTCAATTTTTGACGAAGTTTCGACGACTTGAGCATAAAGGCCGTCAATGTACGTACCGTAAACGTCAGTCATAAAGTGCGTGGTTGTGCCAGCATTCACTTGACTTAGCCTTATAGTGGATAATAAGCCAGTTTTCGGCGACTCGGCAATTTTACTCGGCTGGATAGATTTCTCTTCTGTATTTAATATTTGGCTCGAGGGAGCAGCCCCACCAATTAAACGGGGCGTGGCTTTAACTATTAAATCGTCCGGATACGAAACGCTGGTTATTGTTTCTAATCTACTTCTTAGTATAGTAGAGTTTCCAATGTAGGATGTCGTGAAATATGTATATGTTGTATAAAGTGTCATTGGATCTGGCGAGATAGTGGAGCTCAACTCGTTTACTTTGATGGTTGGAATTTCTTTGAGTAAAACATTAGGAGACGTCACCTCATTATCAGATGTAGCTTTCAATTCTGTGCTAATGCTCTGAACGGGCGTTGCTAATACAAATGGCCTATATGTTTTCACTACATCTAAGTGAACGGATGGCGTGTCTGTTTCAGCATCGGACGTAAGAATATTGCTTACTGTTTCTTCGCGACTGGTAGTTGCAGTTTCGTCCCCCTTGATAAACGTTGTCCAATAAGTGAAAGTGGTAAAGTATGTTAGAGGTTGGAAGGTTTTAGCTTCTGGCTCCATGACGGCTGTCGGTCTTATAGTTTCGGTTACAACATTTGTAACTGTTTTTAAACGACTAGCGACGTCGGTCGCGTCGCCATTATACATGGTGGTGAAGTAGGTATAAGTTGTATAGGAAGTTTGCAATAAAAGAGTGGGCGCGGGCTCTACGTCGTGATGATTTGTTTCCGACAATTCTTGATCTTCTGGCACATTATTCTTCTTGTCAGTCACATCGAGCACCGTACTTCCCCCGGCGCTCGAGCTAAATGTTACATCTGTTTTCATCGATCCTAAAACTTCCCCGTCATTGGCATTCTTTTCCGTTGTAATTATATCGTCTACATTTGTTGTTTCATCGGTCGTAGCCAATGGAGATGAATCTTCAGTTGCCACGTCGTTAAGCTCTTCCGTTGTGACTTGAGCTTGTTCTTGGACCATTTTTGCCAACGATAAGGCTTCTTCGGGTGATTTTTGTTTATTTAACGCGTCCAAGTATGCCAAAATTTCAGGCGGTGGTGCCTGATTAGCAGGCCTTGCAACACTCGTTAATTCTGGTAACGGAGAGACGGTTGTTGGTCGTATACCTTCAGAGACAATATTACTGAACACTTCGGTTCTTGTTTCTATTTCAGATTCATCGTCAACGATTATTGTTGTAAAGTACGTATACGTCGTATAATAAGTTTTTAATTGCTCGTTGGGCAGTTGCAAACTTGTGGTTGAGATCGGACTAGGTTCAAGTAAAATTAAGGGAACATCCTTATCATCCTCTGGTTCGTGTATAATTCCCATTGGCGCGTGATCTTCGATTGTTGACAATTGATCGGCTATAGTTGTCAAGGTATTCTCCGTAGTATCCTCGGTAGTTTCGTAATTGCTGTCGTTGTCATTTATAATTTGAGAGTCTGTGCTTTTAGTGTTTGAATTTGTCAAACTAATATCTAATGTCTTGGTTGGTACTATGGAAATTGGCTCTTCTTTAGCAAGGAGCAGGTCAATGTCAATTAAAGAGCTACCTGGATCAATAGTCTGAGTTATAACATTAGTAGCCGTGACTTTTCGACTTGAGATGCTTGTGGTCGAATCGTCATAGAAGGTCGTCAAGTACGTAAAGGTCGTAAATATTGTTTTAAATATTAATTGTATTTCTTCGATTTCTTGCTTATCGGCATTATTTTTATTTTCTATCAGATCGATATTCGAAGAGATTTCAACTTTATTCGTCGCAGTTGCGGGTACTATTGTTGAAGCGGTACTTGGGCTTTGCAAACTTGTCGGTAAAATTAACTCCGTTAAGAGAGTCACTTCCGAGGAAATAACTTCTCTCGACTTAATTGACGTGCTTGTTTGATCTTTGCCGGGGATAAAAAATGTCGTGAAATAGGTGAAAGTTTTGTAAGCTGTCGATGGGAGAAGCCGCGTGGCCAGTGATAATTTATCATCTGAATTCTTTTGTTTATGCCCTTTATGCACCGGGAACTGATTTTTCGGAGACGATCCTTTGATACTGCGGCCTTGGTTACGGGGTATAATATCATTGCCAAGCTCATTTTCCGTTGTCGTTTCCTTAGCAAGAATTTCTTTTATTGTAGTTGAGGTGCTGTCAGTTGTGGCCGGTTGCTGTGTGCTCTCAGGATCAGAATAAGCATCGCCGTACACAGAGTCATTCTCATCGCTATTTGACAAATTGTAACCTTTGGTGCTTTCCTCCGGATAGAAGTAAACGTTGGACGACGTGTGTACAATTTGGGCATAATTGGTACCAATGTAAGTACCGTAAATAGAACTTACGTAATGGGTTGTTATGCCTTTCGCCGTGGCCGTCGAATCAATAACTTTGAGCAAGCCAGTGGGATTTTGTAATCCAGTTTTCACATCCGGCACTAATAACAATGGGCTGGTTATTTGGCCAGGATAGTCGGTTTCTTGTGAATCCCCACTACTGGGCTGCAGATCCGTATGCCTGTTGCTGTTACTAATTTGTTTCGGACTCTTTTGCAGCACATCGTTTCCAAGATTACGGTTCTTAATTTGCGCGCTTTCCGTCTTCTTCTGACCGGGAATGACGTTAGTTGGTCTGATTTTTAAGACAGCCACTCCGTCGTCTGGTCGAAGAGTCGCGTCGCCCTTAATTGTGGTTGCTGGCCGTCCAACGGGTGCAGGTGCTGTACTCGGGGAAAAGACGATCACGGTGTCGCCCACTGTTGTTACGAAATCGGCGAAACCGTGATAAGTGACTGTGGCCAATGGCTTTATTTCCTGTTTTTTCAATAAAGCTTTTGGTTGCGGTCTAAAAACCTTCGCCACTGGTGGCCGAAACATCTTCGGTTGATCGTCATCGGGATTACCATCCGAACCTTTCAACACATAGTCTTGCTTGATGGTGTAGGTAGGAAGATTGTCGGCGCGCACTTTTGCGGGCTTAAAGCGTGCGTCAGTGCCATCGCGCTTATTGAAAATGTCGTTGTCTTTCAGTTCGTTCGAGTCCTCTTTCATGGTCATGTTGTCCTTACTTTTGCCGTCGCTCGCTTCAAAATTTGCGAGCGGTGCATTATTTGAGGGACGCTGCGATTGCCAATCGCGCTCAAGTATCGTGGAAGGGTAAACAACGTAGGGACTCGGTGGATCGGGAGACGTTTCCCTGTCGTAGAAAACTCTGCTCGAGGTTGAAAGTATTTTTGCATAAAGGCGACCATTGTCGAGCGTCGTTCCCAGAACCTGAGTGGCGTACTCCGTGCTCGCTCCATCTTGGACGAAGGTTCTTGCGGTTTTGGACAAAAGGCCGAGCGGAGGAGTGGATTTACCGGGCCGAGCAGGTACCAAAAGAACGGTTGTCAAATCATCTAATCGAGCAGACGCGTCGTTCGCAAGAGACAATTGGGAGGCGCGAGCAATGGCGTTAAAAAGCATTCAAGGTTCGATCAAGGTCGGGTGTGGTGGGTTCGAGTGGTGCGAGATGTTGGCGCGCGATCGAAATAAATCGTCAAGTTCGAGTATCAATGGTCATGGGTAATGTTGAGAGTATGGTCGGTGTCGTGTTTGTAATCAGTGGAGTTTGAAACGTTGATTGTGAGAGAGACGAAGTGGCGAACGGACGTTGGAGGCAGACGGCAGCCAGTTGTTGAGAAGAGTTGAGGCAGGGAGCAGACGGGAGCAGTAACAGAAACAGAAAAAAGAGATAGACAATCTTAGTAGACTCACAAATTAGTAGCTTCCTTGGGACTGGAGCTGCACCGTGAAACCCTCATTGGCGTGACTAAATCTTTCATTGAGTTAGAGAGTTTATTTGTTCTGTGGTAGGCAATTATTGCAGAAAAATCGTTTGCCGCTTATTGGAAATACGAAGGCAGAATAATTTAATACATAAACGTGTAGCATGTAGGAGCGGCAGAAATTTAAATACGTACAAGATATTTTTATATACATACGAGCAATTTATTGTAATAATGATAAAAATGCACGTTCCGTAGTAATAAAGTGTATTTTAGTGATGTATCGGTTAGTTATAAAGAAGTAATAAAATATTCGTAAGGTTTATAATAATTTGAGCTTGAGTTGTGACCGGGAATTTATATTATTATTTTCTTAAACGAGGATGATCATTGAAATGAAATGCTTTTCTGTAATTTTTTATGCTTCTCAAATGTAACTTTTCTTTTAATTATATTTCAGCTAATTTGCATAATAATTTATTCTTCTTTAAACTTTAAATACATTTCTATTACAATAGAGTAGTAATTCACAGATTAGAGGTATTAATAATTTTATTATCATAAACTCATCGTTATTATATACAATGTTAAAGGAAGGTTTTTTAATCCTATGGTAATATCGTATTAAATTGAAAATATTTTTTTATTTTAAAGTTACAGACTTTAGAACATATGTAACGCAATTGTATATATATATGTATGTACGTGTGTATGCGCGTACGTACGTATGCATGTATACAGGTAATATAGTATGAATGTATATGTGTATGTATATGTGTATGAGTGTGTGTGTGTACGTGCGTGTGCGTGTGTGTATGCATGTGTGTGCGTGTGTGTATAATTAAATATAAGCTGTACGTATGTATAAGCATGAGTCTACTCTAAATTTATATACACGACACGGCCGCACGTCGCGTCAACGCATGAAAATGTAAGCTTCCAGAAAAAAAAGAAATAGAAAAGGAGAAAGGAGATGAAAGTAGTATTGTAATTATTGGATATAGCAATTTTATCAAATTGAAACATGCATTACATATATAATACAATATTATGTTTAATTAATGAAGTGTAAATCGCGTTACACCTTGATAATGTATAATAAATTACACGATATATTACATTGATGAGGCATAAATGATAAAATGTATGCAAAATGTTATTTGAAGGAAGATTTAAAGAAATTTGTGGCTCTTGAAGTAAGTTTAAGAGCCCACGGTGTTATTATATTACAAAAATAATCTAATCCTTTGCTTCTCAACTTACCATCTACGTCTCTCTGAATCCTCGAGGCGCTAATTTTATCGTGTGAATAAAAGCCTGAAAAGAAATTAATATAATTAGCAAATACGTGGAGTGGGAGATTTTTAATATAAAAATTAGTCTAAAAAATGGCCTACGCTGGGCTTATGAATTGATTTTTAAGGTATCGCTGGATTAATAATTTTCTTCATAATTTGAGATCCATGATCGCGCTGACAGTAGCAATTAAATAGTGCCGTCATAGTGTCATTGGCGTTGTTAAAGCGAATACTGGAAGTTAACGAGAGAGTCGACTAAGTATAGAAAATCTAATAGTGCAACGCTGACACGAGTTGAAGATGTCGTTCATAAGTCGCGACGTACAGTTACTTGACCGACTCCCCATATCTGCTTTTAGTTCTTGTAGAAATGCAGAAGTCTCCATTACCGCCATCAAATCATCATTTTACAATGTTTAGGAATAATGTTATCAATAGAATAACGATAATTAAATCTTCGATCTGCTCTCCCGTGAGAAAGTGCACTTTTCGTACTTTGACTGTGTGAACTGTGAAAACACGAGATATAAATTGATTATTAGTCCATTCTATCAATATACTCTCATTCTAATTACGCCAATTCAATAATTGGTCAATTCATCTATTAATATTGTGTATTCAGCCTTTCGTATCCCAATGTTTACAATAATGCGATATTCTGCGTTTTCACCGCTCAAACGTCAATGTTTTATCGAAAAGGTCGATAGTTCACATTTATGGTCATTTTATGATTGTATTCGGCATGCGTGTTAAGAAAAAAGAATTTAAACGAATAACGGTAAAAGAATTGCTGAATAAAAACTTGATTTGTTAATGAATTATAAAAGTAAATTTTCTCCGAATAAGTAATTTCCGATAAGAGCTTGGGGCGTTCGCTTTTTAAGTGTTAAATTTCACATTTTCAACAATTCACTCTTAGTAATAAGTATGTTACAATGCCATGCATATTAAATTTGTTTCCATTTAATAATCGCTCGCTCCTTCTTGTTTAAAAAAGAAAAAAACTACATAAAAGCGTTTACGATGAATAAAATAGCGTTCCACAAACTCGTTTTCCATAATGGCTTCGGTGTTGAGCAAAGGACGCGCGTAAAAGAAACTCTTAGTTAGTAAAATAATACGTAAAAATGGGAGGTAATGGAGGGAACAGAGTTTGCTCTGCGATAGACGTTGATTCGACCTCGTCCACACGTATGACCAACACTAATCGAATTCAACGAATTTCTTTCATCTCGAATGGCAGCCTCTCCACATCCGGCGACCTACGGCTGTTCTACTCTCTTTACAAAAACCCGATCTACAATCTATGCTGCGATTATCAAATTGTTTATGGCACTGAACGCATATATCCTTCTTCCCTTTCATAAATCGCGCATTAGGGTCATTTAAAAATCATAATAAATCTCATTAAATCTCCTACTTTCATTTTTCGCACTCTTAATAACTTGACATTACCAATGTCT
>JAPYYT010003408.1:0-12991 GCA_030522565.1 Ceratosolen corneri | reverse complement strand
GTCTACGTATTAAAGAAAGGGTGCCTTCTGCGGGTTGGGGTGGGGTGGGTAGGGGGTAGGAAGGGAGGGAGGAGGAAGCGAGAGATTGGCAAGCGAGGGAGCGAGGGAGATGGATAGAGGCGGGATGGATTTTCTTACGTGTGACCCCTAGCGTTTCTCCTCAGATTTCTCGTGCCCCTTTGTGCACGTCTCTACGTGCGAGGGTGCGCGATCGCGCGGGAGCCGAGTGGTAAACGATGGGTAATATACGTTATTTACTGAATATGGCTCTCCACCTATGTCCACGATTAACTGTATAAACATATATGTGGGCCGAGTGTTAAATCACGCGGGCTTTTAAATGGAGGAAGTAGGGGGGAAGGGTCGGGAATTGATATGTAATTTTGCTTGTATTGCTATTGTTTTTGAAAGGGTCGGTCCTCTTCATCTCGTCAGTTCATTAAACTAGGAGACTTTCGATTGACCCGCGGAAGCGTGTGTGGGTATGGTTGGGGGAGGGGGGGGGCGGCGCGCGGCGTCGCCTTAATTAATTTTCATAAGCGTTTTACGAGCGTAACGGTACGGCGCGCGACGGGCGGCGATGAAAAATGTAAGTTTTGGGTTGGCAGTATTCGCATCATCGATCAGCTGATCGGCGCGCGCACCCGCCTGCCTCCGGTTTATCGGCCCATTCGTTTTGGCGCGCCGCGGCTTTTGCCAACATACCAACTTAAAATCGAAATGCCTGGCGAGGAAATAATTGGCGGTGGCTCCGCACGCTCTATCCCGTAATATTTAGCGAATGACTATTCGTCTCCTTCGAGGGCCTCGCCGTCCCGCAATAAAGTCGGATAATACATTAGCATAAAAGGGAGGAAGAATATGTAGTGTCGTGATGTATATTGCGACATAGCGTTTATTGTCCAAATGAAGAAGCATGGGTCCGGGAGCTCTCGGCCACCCAATCGCAAAATAATATACCAGATACCAGCGAATATATCCATCAATATTATCAGCCAACCACCACGTGAATTCCGATTCTCCAGACATATTATATGTATACGTTTACCCACACCCACATATATATATATGTGTGCGCGCGTATGGGCTGGGTACTAAGTTATTTAAGTAAATAAATGTAAAATTAATAATCGATCGAGTCGCTTAATTCGGGTTTTCATTATTCAATTCGACTGGCGAATCGACGATCGTACGATAAGATAAATTTACAAATCAATAATTTCCCATACGTAATAGCCGAGGGACAATTGCATTTATTTAATTTGTACGCCGAGACTGAATTTGTACAAGTAAAACTAAAGTACTATTGAACCTTTAAAAACTACCCTATCTATTGTCTGCTTCGCTCCCTTGCCTGCTTTGCGCGAGCGAGCGAGCGAGCGCGCGCGTGTGTAGGGGCGTGCGTGTGCGCGCTACCGAGCAACACATCCTTCGGGGCTTCTGTGTAGGTAAAGGAGTCTTGGCCAAATCGGACGCGAGAACAGCCAGGGGGTTGTGTTGCTTCGAGGATCTTTCCCCGGCGTTGATGTTGGCCGACTTTTTCGCGGCTTGAGGAGAGATGTGGAGTGAGAGAGAGAGAGAGAGGGTGATAGGGAGGGGGCACGGAAGACAAAGACAGAGACCGTAAGGGAACCATGAAAGGAAACGGGTGGTGGTAAAAGGAGCGAGGCAGAGAGGTAGAACAGAAAAGTTTGCGTGCGATTGAGAGAGAGAGAGAGAGAGAGAGAGAGAGAGAGAGAGAGAGAGAGTGAGTCAAAGCAGGAGAGAGGGTGCGCGCGCGCGCACTTTTGCATGCGTTTGTGTATGTGAAAGAGAGAGGGTGAGGGAGAAGGATAGACGGATAGAGACAGGGTGATATAGACGTGGGGATCATGATTTTAGGGTGGCTGAGCACGAGAATGACGTAATAAGTGAAAAATTCATTTGTTTAGAGAAACTGCTTTCTTTTTAACCTTTATTAATTTTACTTAATATCTGAATCATATTTTTACGATTTCACCTTTTGTAACACTTAGCTGCGAGTGTATTAGATATTACATAAAGTTTCTTTATACTTCACATAATGAAAGGCGATATTTGTCATCGTTTATTAATAGAATTATTTGCATAACTTTCATTTACTTTACATAAAGTACTACATAAGCAATAATAAATAGTAGAGAGTGTATTTTAAAATATAACGTTAAGAATTTATTTCTTATTTTTCATTCTGGAAAATTGTTACAGCCATGACTGTTTTAAAACATTTTAATATTTGTAACTGTTTAATATTACACAATAATATATATATATTTACATTCTTTATTTATTGTTCTAAACGTGCTATTATTTTAGTTAAATAATTTTTTTTTCATCGTTACGTTTACATAATTAAATATTTTTATACATACACAAGTTACCGCCTATTAACGTTTTGGTATCTTGAATTTGAATATTAAAGAGTTTTCTTCAAAATTTCTAAGCATGAAAAATATTATATAAATTCATAATAATTATTTATTGCAGAGAATTACATAAATAATTAAGTAAAAAGTGTCCAAAATATACTACTAATAACAGAATTTATATTTGCTGCTTTTTAAATATGACTTTAATTTAAAATTTATTATATATATTAAATTTCTGATGAAGTATTTAGAATTTCATTACTTAGTTCTAAACTATTATAAAATATATCATCATAAAATAAATTAATTATTCAACATAACAAATACATGTTCATTATAAAGAGAATTTGAAGGTAACTAATTAAATTAATTACTTGCAAATATATATATATATATATATATATATGTGTGTTATATATATACAATTATATGTGTATAAAGTTATATCTTATTGTATTTTATCAAATTCAGTAATACTTTAAAAATTACATTAAACAAATTAAAAGTTTTTATAACACAAACTTTTGAAGTTTATGAATAGAATCAAGTTTATGATAAATTTTGTCTTGACACGATGAGAGTATCTTATAACAATACTAACCCTAAAGTTCATTATAATTTAGAAGCTCGCATGAAGTATGTATAATATATATATATGTGTGTTTGTATTATATTTTGTGTTAAATGGAAAAACTCTTTTAAATATCTGAGATTTGCAAGAGAATTAATTTTCAAATGCATGGTTTTGCCCTCCATTTGTCAACGTATTCTGGTATTCTTAACAATCCAATTAGAAAGGTTTGATTCAAGAAACTGTAAGTTCAATAACTTGTATATACAAGATTATCTTGAGAGAGTAGCAGTATAGTGTAGAAGGCGGAGTATCTGTCAGAAATAACCGCAGCCAAGTTTTCTTTAGTAAAGGGTAGAACCAATTAAAGAAATCTGGGCTATTGCAATTTATCTTGAATAATATGAAGTTTCATTGTAATTTAATATTTGTTGAACATATTTATGATGGAATGATAAATATTCTAAATGAAGCGCTTTAAAGCTAAATTTATTAAGCTAGTATGTAACACAAGAAACCAGAATATTTTAAGTAGACAGGTCATCGATCTTCGGAATGTAACATGCCGTTATAAATAATTATGAATAAATTTAAATGGCTAATATTTGTAAAGAGATTATATATAGAACAAATGCATTAATTTTATATTAGAAGTAAAGGATATATTATTGCAGATTGTTGCACGTTTATTATAGTTTTACTCCGGAATAACTTTTAAGAATACTACTAATATATCGATGTAATATATAGTGAAATGAAATTTTAGACGTACAGATAAATTGTTTAGATTGGATACGATCATTTATGGAATAAAATCAATAAAAGTAATGACGTAAATTCGTCTAGCATTATCATTTATCAACAAACCAAGCCAATAATAGTCTTAACAAATATAGCGTCAACAATTGGGTGTGAAATGAAAGAAATTTACATGAAAATATGCAGTGTGGCACACAGGCATTGATCCAACGATGACTATATAAACAATAATCATTGGATTTATAATGTCTACGTTATATAATTTAGACATAAGGCGAAGAAATTTTTAAATTTTTTATTATCTTGAAGTTTTAGATAATTATTGTAATTATTGGTTTAATGAATGAACTGATGAATAATTGCAATATATTTCCAACAAACGATAAGGTAAGAAGGTTAATAAAGCCCTTGATCCAAGAGTTTATTTCTCAGTAATTTAAAAATTAAAGGTTTTCTAGAATTGCTCACATATATAATTGCTTTTACAAAGTAGGTATTTTAAAAAATTGCTTTTGCCATTAATGCTTCACTAGTGCAATATAAATATTAATTTTAACCGAGCCGTAGAAAAGTTTATTAATTAAGTTAAATTGCTCGGTGGTCCTTTTATTATAAAAAAAAAAAAACACCACCAACTCTTAAATGTAGTAAATAACAATCCTATTTTAATAAAACAGTAAGACCTTCATTTTGCGTCTCATCTTCTTCTAATAAAGTTTTATTATGTACTTTTAAGTACAGTGAGACTTTACTAAATGTTCACGATCAAAAAAACCAATCAGCTAAGGGGTAACGTCAATACTTGCGCAGATCGTGTGCGCAGTGGATCCGGCAGCGGCTCTTAAAGCCCAGCTTCTCGTGCAAAAACTTGCTATGAAGATATCGCTTTAAGGTATTCCTGAGAAAGGAATCGAAAATAAGTGAATATTCCAGTGCTTTAAAAGCAGATTTTGTAAAGTAAATATTTTTTTTATACAATATACGCATTATTAAGTGTATTATGTAAAAGGATTACGGCAAGGCTCTATAAAAACAGCAACTCTTAGTACATAAACATTTGAAAGATTTCGAACTGATTGGCGGATAAATAAATTGAATTTTTTTCAGAAATATTTAAGACGTCGAAAATTAAAAGTTAAAAATTCATACCGACAAATATACTTTTCTTTTTTTTTTTTAATTAATCTATGATTTTTTATTTATTTTTAATGTTAATAATGGAGCAAATAGCTTATCGGTCCAATAAAACTTTATGTATGTGCATTCTTTCGTTCTTTTGGCTTAGAATAATTAATTCGTTAAAATTAATTGTTACACTGTAATGACAGTACTACTAGAGAATACAATACGCGTTTGAAATATTTGTATAATCCATTCTATTTGCACAATATTCCAATAAATATGAAGTCACTGTAATTTAATTAAATATACAATTACAATTTCTTATAGCTCGTTGTTATGCAAATTTAAATAATTATTACACTCAATCATTATACAAAGTTTAATTAAACATAGTCGTTTGCATATTATTTAAAAATATTTTCTTCGATATGGTTAATGCTTTGCACAAATTATACTAGTAATTGCTTCTTTTATTTGATAAGAATGGTGGGGGGGGGAGGAAAGAAAGAAAGAATTTCAATTAATTTTTCTGAATAAAATTACATGTAATTTTAGTATACTGTAAAGATTTAGCTCATTAGATTGATAAAGTAAATGTTCCTTAATTCTTTCGTATATCATTGCATAATACATTTAAGTAATTATTATATAAGATATTCATTCTCAACGCGTTTAAAACTCTTATAAGGATGAAAATCTTTAACATTTAAATATATTCCATTGGCCTGAGAATTCATACACTCACGCCGAAAAATTTATAACTGAAATGTTAAGACTACTTTTGTTGTTATTTTATTTATTGCAATTAGTACAAAAGTTTGTTTATAGTGGGTTTTAATGAAATCCCTCCAGTATTTACAAAGAATGCTGGAGGAGCGTAACGTGGCGGATCCATGTCAAGTAAGTAAATGGAAATAACTTTATTCTATCTTTGCGAGAGACTTTATGGAATTTACGCATTTCAGTAATTTTTAAAGCTCCTTGCCTTAATAGGAGATTCTCTAATTCTCTAGAGATAATTGTTTGCTTTATTTTTCAGCGGCAATATCCGCACAAGGCGACTGCGAGATTTGCTTTGGGCAGAGCGAGGCTCTTAGCCACCTTAAGGATTCAATAGAATCTCCTCTGGCACCTACAACTCGGCTGCTTACCTTTATGGATGAGTGTACAGTTGACATATAATTGGAGTCTCATCAGTAAAGTGGGAGTTGGTGGGAAGCATGGCAAAGCGGAGTTTGCAAACGAGGACTTTACAAGTAACCTCCGGCTCCTCTGCATTCAAAATATTAGCTTTTGACATCCGCGCCTGCATCATTGGGTCCCTGATCATTACCGTGTCAGTCGGTGCTTCGCCGCCCTAATAGTGTCGCCCCGGGAGTACAGATTATTACGGGCACTCGTAACTAACCTCATACTCGCAGCGGTTGTTGTTTATGCCCGGCATTATGCATTGCGCTTGTCAATGCAGTTCTTAGGCGAAAAGTTTCGGGCCGATGATATCTGTTGACTTTGAAAAGTCAAACAGAGCCCGCTCGGCACTTGATATTACAAAGCTTTGGCTGCGCGCCCTCCCCCACCCTCCTGTAAGATTAACTTTGAGCACGGCCAAGGTAATTCCGAGGCTGATATTTGATTAGTCGGGATCGGATTGAGCGAGCGAGGCTCGAGACGAAGGCTACTGGGTCGCTCGCGTATGCTTCATCCGGTAAACAAGATATAAAACAATATGTTTACGAATGCACGTTTATATCCTTAATGGAAACCAATTTCACCCTCGGCAACTTTTCATAAAGCTCTGTGTATAGCTGCTAATTATTTCAGGAGAGCTTGGCTGGATTAGCTTCTGCGCATAACATTCCGAAAGTTGTGTAGAAAGTATGGGTCAAAGAATTCGCTAACAATAGGTGCAAATGGTTTAGCCGGCAATTATATGAGAACTTTGACCCGAGTCGCAGTCTCTATGCAAGAAAGTACGTAACGTCGTCTATGTGCGAAATCTCTAGGATTTTTTATCAGTAATGATAATTCTTGGAGTTTTTAAGCGCAAAGTTTTGCACATCCGTTCTTTACAAATCAATTAGCCTCATTCTAAGCATGTGAAGCCTTGGTGAACGCGAAGGAAAGGACCCAAGTCATGTGGAAGTAAAATTATTTGATTCTAGCACAGGCCTAATGTATAAACAATTGCCTTCGTATATATCACAAAATAAATTAATTGGAAGGTTCTAAAATTGGTTAAATTGAGAGGTATTTTATAGATTGTCGATACCGTTCTCAAGGTGGCAAGAGACAACATTAATAAAGTGCATGTAATTCGTATTTTAGAAACACCTTCTGTGTCCTTTTTGCTAAAATAAGGTTTAATATACATTTTTAGTATTATTATATAATTATTGATAATCCTATATTTATACATGTGTCTTGTATTAAAACTTGAACTGTTCCTCAATGATATTTTACTTTTAATAAAAACAATTCAGATTTCTATTTCATTACCATAACGTATATTACAAATAAATAGTGCGTATACCGTTCCAACATTACCATAAATTTATACGCCATTTTTGCATTAAATATGTAATAATACAATTAATGAAAATAATACAGATGTATTTAATACTTGTAATTATTTTTACATTTTAAAGAATGTGCAAGAGATGAGAGTAAAAATTTTAATTTATATTAATTCAAGGGACGATGCACAAATTCCATAAAAGAATGATGTTTGATGAAATGAAAGTTAAACAATAACAGATTGGAATTCTTATTGAATAAAGCAAAATATTTTATATAGAAATGAGAGGAAGTGGCTGTGGCTATAGAAATTAAATTAAGTATCTTTTTGCTGTACAAGTATCATTACTATTCTTACTATTATTCATAAATTCGGCTTATTAAATACATTAAAAGTAAGATAATTTATTAAGGGCTCATACTAATGGAATAAATACGTATTTCAATTAAATAACTACAATTAAATTTTTATGGAATCATAAATTTCAAATACAGTATAATTTTAATCTAGAAAGTTCAGTGTACAGTAAACAAAAATATCGAATTAATTAATAGTGAGTTTGAAAATGCCCCATAAAAGCAATAATTTTAATGGAAAAAAAAAGAAAAAAAGATATAATAAAGCCTTTTAATTATCTATAACGATTATTATACAAATCACTTTCATTTATTACATAGGAATAAAATATTGACTAAATCTTATCAAACAAAGAGGTTTACATTTTACAATAACCTGAATTGAAAACTTAAACCGGTGATATACGGCACATTACCAACCATACATTTAATTAAATAATAAAAATTAAATAATGCTTATTAATGACATTAATATGTACATAAATAAAATAATCGCCGCTTACTCTTTATCGTAAATTAAAATATTCGTTGACTTTACTACCACTGCACCGAGTTTAATTACTGCAAATACTATCTAATATAAATTACACTGTTTTAGTATTTAAATTGTATGGCTGGTATTAGAAATTTCAATTTCCTTTAGAATTTTAAGATGATCGTTGCGCATAATCCAATTGCACAAATACTTAATACTTTAATGAAATAATCCACTTGGGGGCACCGGCAAACATTGTAAAACATTGTTAAAACTGCAAAAATTTGCCTTCGATTGCAATATTTCAGAATGTTTTTATTAGATAACCTCGGGCTACTAGTGGTCAGGAGGTCATTCTGGTTACTGAAAAAGGATATCCGTAAACCTGACCCCATTAGCCATACTGATATTCGCCCGTTAACCCCTTTGTTTAATTACATGGTAACAAAATAGGCAACTAATCAGTGGTTAATCCCATTGATTAGTGGCGAGTCGGTAAGGTGTTTTAGGAAAGTTACTGGCGTACAAAGCCGACACCCCCGAGGAGAGGCCATTTTATTTCGAGGCATAAGTAGTAACATCATCGTCATAAATCACAATATTCCTCAAGATTTATTTCAGGCACTTAAAAGTAATTATTCAAGTATTTCACATAAGTAAATACAAATTTTAAATACAGAGAAAGTGTCGGTATATTAAAACTTCTATTTTAATATACTCTAATGAATAATTTTTTGTTTCTCCTGGTCTCGGTGGAATATAGATACGTCACGCCAGTTTTCATCGCTCGTGAAAACTTGGTTTGACAAAAAATAATTGTTACCATATTATTGATACTCGTGTTAAAAAATTAGCAACTTCACCAAATATTGATATTTTCATAATAAGCGGCAGACTTGTGTTTGTTTCTAGAATAAAAATGAATGACTTTGGAAAGTAAGCGAAGAAAACTGCCAAACTCATTAGTATTGGTCGACTATTTTATTATCGTGTTAATTGAAACAAAAATAATTGAAGCAAAAAGTAGTTATAGAAGAATATTCGTGAATAAAAGATTCAATATATATATATTTATATATATATATGTATGAATTATTTGCTGTAGTTTAGTATATAAGAATCTTAAAATACATATAAAGAAATTTACAAGTGTAAAATAAAAAATTTTATATAATAATAATCATAAACAAATATAAAATATACACGATAAGAATGTTCGGCATTTCTAGTTGGTAATTTCATTGAAAATTTTATAATAATTTTAGACTTTCAAAAAAACTTATCATTAAAAATAAACAAATAAAGTACGATATTCTTAATATAAAAAAAAAAAAAAAAAATGAATATGCCATTACTAATTAAAATAAAAAATGTTAAAGTTATTTTTCTTTTAGAATCGAAACTGCAAATTCATGAATAAATCATCGAAGAAATATCTTGCTTACTTTGGATTATTTCCTATTGTGTGTGGAGTACTTTACAAAGATTAATTTTCATTGAATTTAAGAAGAGAAGTAATAACGTAAAATTATTTAAATTTATAAATTTTTCGATTGAATTTCATCGAACCTATGATTTGGTAATATCACATTATATTATGGAGTTACATACACCAAACATTTATAGTATCTATATTTATATTGTTGTTATGGAACTAATTTATATATAAGATGAATTGAATTTCTGCGAAAGGATTCATGGACATCTGCGAAATTCATGGACAATGTTTGCAATGTCATTTGGATATATTTTTAAGAGTTAATAAAGCAAAATGAACACCGTTGGCAAAAAAGTCACTTTATACTTTATTCAATTCAATTTTTCTCAATGTTGATTTTATTCCGCAGAAAGGAGATTTTAAGATCTTTTGATCATATTAAAATACAGCAAACTAGTTCTAATAAATAGTTGGCAAACTTCAAATAATTCTATAGCCTCCTCTATAAATGTGGTCGAACTTTTGTTGAGTTTTAGATTGTTAAATTATTGTTATGAAACTGTACAATAAACTGCATGAAATTTTATCTTTATACTAAAATCTTTTTAAAAAAAAAAAAAAAATTAATAATAGGCATTAGAAAGTTTGTAAACTTGCATTACAATTAAAAAAAAATTCCACTTCATTTTACACAGTATATTAACATTGTTAGAATTTTTGAAGATTCTTTTACATTATATTATAAATATTTATAATATTGCTTCATAATAAATATAATTAAAGGCTAATTTTACAAAATACTCTGCTAAAAATTCAAAAGTTCAAGCCAAGTATTTGTGAATAACTTTTTAAAATTATATTATAAAATTTGTCATCTATTTTAAATTAATAATATAAAAGGATAAATAACGTACGTCTTATTATTAATAACTTGAAATTTTCTCATAATCCTATCAATTTTACATTACTATATTATATTACATTACATTACTATTCGCTATACTATATAATATTACATTACTTTTATATTATATTTTTCTTTTATTATTTATATCACTTTTATATTATATATTATATTATACATAGAGTGAAAAAAATTGCCAAAAAAATATCAATCAACAATTCATTAGCCTATAATCCCTTAGTTTTTTTCGTAAGGCAATTAATACAGTTAAGGTCGAATATTATAATCGGCATTGAGCAAATATGAATGCAAGTGAATGGAAAGCCTATTTTTTGTACTCTCAATTTAATTTCAGATAAATAAATCATTATATATATAAATATGTATATGTGTGTATATATCTAAGAAAGTGTCTGTCTGTTGGAGGCGATGAACGCAGTGAGTGAGACGCAACGAGTTTGGATTATAATTCTCAGTTGCTTTTCCCGACCTTAGAAGTGCATAATCTCTTGAAAGCTACAATTTATCGACACGAGTGACATGGCCTGATATATTTTAATGATAAATATAAATATGCTATGAGCCGGAGCAATAAAAACAATGTAATCACAGATCGTAAAGTAAAAGTGTAAAACGCTTCGATAAGTTCTGCGGGCAAAATCTTGAAAGAATACGCGAGGAAACGTTTCATACATCAAGTGCATAGTTTTAAAATACTTTTTTGCGTAAAGACACGTTTATCATACATTAAAGTTCAAATTTACAGTCAATAAAAAGTTATCGCTATCGCTGATAAATAAATTTCGAATTTCGTTAATATTACAATGTTACGGAATAACTTGCTCGCTCGATAATTTCACTGAAAAGTCTTTCATTGTAGAGTACTCGAAACATGTCATTATTATTTTGCTAAAATTTTCGGCATCCGAGCTCGCGCGATCTATTGTAGAAAGATCTACGATCTTCCGACAGTTTGTCGCCACTGAATTTCGCAATACTCGAAACGATTGCATTACCAGTTATTTATATCAATTAAACAATTTAATTAAATGTATCGGACAAATATGTATGCACGAAACTTGTTCCTATACGCTTTAACGGCATGTCTAATAAGATGAGTAACATAACCCTGTAACATAGCACATGCATACGATACTTTTGCAATTTGCACTCGTAAAATAATAATTTATTAATTTAATAGGGAAAATAGATCCTTGGAATGAATATCGAGTAATAAAATCGAACAGAGAGAGAGAGAGAGAGAGGTGGGGGTGCTGAAGTTATTAGATAATGGCAGTTTTCGAGACCAATCGAATCCCCTGCGTGAATGCGCGAATATTCTTTCGCCCGATAATATCCAAGCACATTCAATACTTGCATTAATATTTTCAGATAATCGAAGATTTGCAGAAGTAAACTTTCTACTTTGACCTCGTGTGACGTCACACTGCCAAGCTTTTGCGATAAAAATTCATTCGATAACGAAAAGCGAAGCGTTCATTTTCCTTTTCAAGTGACACGATTACATTACGCAGTCTCGATTAAGAAGCAATTGCAAATTGCTCGCCCCTCGCATATTCACAAGCTGTTGGTGCCGGGAAAGCTTCGGAATCCGCCATTACAAATAATAAATCCATCGCGCGAGTTTTTACTATTAACCTCGCATCCGTAATACCCAACTGTATTATGCTACGGCGCTTACGTAATAGCCGTGCGAATTTATTCACTTGGTCAGTGACTTACTCGTACGTAGACTCGTACGCATTAAAGTGGACTGCTGACGGGCACTCGGACAATAATTTGCAACGAGCCTGATCTTGAATTTTGGAATTCAGAAAACACCTTAGGCCATTACCTTCCCCATCACCTTCCCCATTAGCATTGTTCTCTCGAGCCTTGGGAATATCTTGAATTTTGCAAGGGCAGAATAAGGAGTGTAAGAAGGACTAGTGAGTAATAAAGGAGGCGAGGTAGAGCGAAATAGCGCGAGGGCTTTATCATTTGCCATGCAGACATGCCCCCATAATAAATATATATAGGAACGTGGAGCAGCGGGCGTATACAGTGGGCCAGGTAGGCGTCGATTACTAATAATTTCGAGCCCACCGAGGAATGAACTCTTCCGTGCAGCTTTAGCCGAGGAGCGCACGAAAGGAGTCGCGGGCCCGGAATTACGGGCCAGCCGACGATCGCCGCCCGCCTGATAACTGATCGGGACTCCTCGCAGATGCGCCCGGACATCCACCTGCTGGCCATCGGCCTCGTGTCCTGGTCGATGCCGCAGGTGCGGCGAGTGCCTCTTGCGCACGCACCCCTCCTCCCCTTGGCGCGCTCTTCGAAAATCTAGGTGAAGAAGGAGCGAGGAGAGCGATTCTCGCCGCGTGCGAAAAGTAGGATAGCGGGCGGTCGGAGGGTGGGCCGCGCGTGCCGGTGATTTCAGGGTGGGGGGATGGAGGTTGGTGGT
>JAPYYT010003407.1:0-13004 GCA_030522565.1 Ceratosolen corneri | reverse complement strand
ACTGGTAAATAATATTCGTAAGATGTTCACCGAATATTCTAGCAAGGGTCACATTCAAAAGTAAATAGGTCTTATCTAGTGACGACTCGAGATTCTGTCAGAATCGCGAACATATATATATATATATATATATAGATATATATATATATATAATGAAATGGTATATAATAAAAATGAAATGGTAAATTATATATATAAATATATATATACATGTATATGAAGTCATATATCTCTTATCTCATATCTTATCAAAAATTTTTCTTCAGTTTCAAATATAAAAAAAATATTAAAAATTGACCATTTCATTTTTATAAAGCAGACGATATACACATACATTGGTTATGTATTTAGTATATAATTGATTAAACTAATTTTTTTGAGAATATTTTTCGATTCATAGTTGAATGATGACGTTCATATAATATTGTAGAATATATATTAAATATTTATAATCATAGTAAATTATAAGATTAACAGTAATATACTATAAAATTGCTTTATATTTTATATTATTAAATGTGATCTTATTTTATGTTACATACTGAAAGATTTAATTATATCTTTCATAGAAATTTATTATAAATTTAAAATAAATTATAAAATAATTATATATTTCAAATTAATAATACATTGTTCGGGAACTGACCCGATGCTGAGCTCTCTCCAAGGTGGTGTGGGAGAGAAGCCGATAGTGGAATGGGAGAGACAAAATGGGAGAGGCAGAAAGAAATGAAGTCGCAGTGGTCGAATGTAATACTGTAAAATGTTGTATATTGAAAAAAGATAGAAAATTTGGTAAAGAAATACAATGCGGTCTTTGTCTTGCGTGATATGTTTGTTGCAGTATTCTGGCATAAATTGAATACCACTAAGGTTGGATTGGTTTTATTAATTGTTTACTGCTATAATTATTCTTGTATAATTATTAATGTTAATTATTAATTATTTTTGTTGGCCTTTACTTCCTTTGATTTAAGTTAAGGAGTTTTACAAGACTAATTAGTCTTACAGTTATTAATGATTTTATTGGCCTTTACTTGCTTTGACTAAAGTTAAGGAGTTTTACAAGGCCTATTACTCTTACAGTTTCTTTAATTGTTTATTGGCAAATGTAACATTCAATTATGTGTTAAACACAGTAGCATCCCTTTTGTCCAGTAATTTATGTATAGAGTAATAATTTATGTGTACGTTTTTCATAAATTTCAATCCTTGTCGGCCCGTTAATAGCTTATCACGAATATAGCAACTAAACTGTTTATCCTAGAAGGCCTTGTTTGTTGCTTTTAGTAGGTTCATATTGCAAGACACCTGATGGTCCTATTGACTGTTATTTAAATCTTTTGAGGCTCAGTCCGAGTAAACACGATCATAAATGATCATAAAAAAGAGAGAGAAGTAATATTCGATGTACTTCCTAAATATATTCGTAGAGTCTTGGGACACATCTGGTAGTATTAAAGTTATTGAATATTTTTTAAAAGAATTTACAAATAAAGAGGTAGTACCGATGGTCGAGAAACTAATGGAATCTCGAACATACATTTTCTAAACTTTAATAAAAATCTAATTGAATATATTATATATCTTGATTACGTATACGAAGGTATACACAAAAAATTATAAGATTCCAAAGAAAATTTAAAAAATAGAGAATCAAAATATTTTGCAACATTTATTTATATAATAGATTTGAGTAGTTTATGTATTTTATTATCACGTTCACTAATATTAAAATAATATTCCACTAATTATCAGTTTTGTATCATTAAAATAATTTGAAAACTGTATATTACATTTTACTGAACCACACTTAATATTTACTATAATATATTTATATTTGTTAAAATTTATTTTAATGATTTTGTTTATTCTCTATAAATACTTGTCTTTAGCATTATCGTACTGATATATTTAATTGATTCAATCAATTATTAAAACCAAATAATAATGTTGGAACAAAGTCTTAACAGCTAGAAAGTTGCGACTATTATACCATACGTTATTTGAATGGCACATCTCCATGTTCATCAACCCAAAGAATTCTCTGCATATCCCAATCATCTTTATAAATTCTAATTTGCCTATAAATTTTGGTGATGTCCATGGAAAATAAGTGTCTGTGTAGTCGAATCCATATTAAGACATCTGAAATATCTAAAGGAAGATTTGGTCCTGTATACATTATATCATTAAGTAAAAAACTTGTTGATGTTGTACTGGATCAGTTAAAGACTACTCTTAGTTTGGTAGTGAAACTATTTTGTTTTAATACACTGTGATGAGATAAATAATATTAATATTGATATTAGGAGATTCGCTCTGCTCTCTCTTTATATTAATTCATAAATTCATTATATAATTTGTCATAATTACTATTTCTAAGTCTTTTTTTTTACTATTTCTATTTCTAACTACTATTTCTAAACTATTTTTAGTCGTTGCTGTAGGCTCTTTAAATATCGGAGTGCGACGTTGTAGGATTTTTCAAGTTTATTGAGCGGCGATTTGAATGGGATTCTGACGATATATCGTCCTGAGACGGCCAATGAATGCATTTGCATATTGTGATCTTCGCACCGTTGTTTCTCAAGAAAGTGACGAGGTACATTGGTCTGTTCACCACTTTTCTTATATCCAGAATCTCGTCACGATCTCTTCTAATGTTTTATCACCGCTAAGGCTAACTGATCCCTGGTGTACTATAGAAATCTCACTCCCTTTAGCGGTCTCGGGGCCTATAACAAGCTGTCCAAAAATCTAATCTAATGCCAATGGCATTGAGGATGAGTGTTTAATGGTGTTTGGTTTTATGACTTCTCCAAAGACGTTAGCACCTAGAATGAGACCTACAAAACACTACCTTAGAAAATCAGGATCAACCCAGGGTAGGTCTTCTAAGTGTGACTAGTACTGAGGTGGTATATCAATAGTAGCTAGCAGTGTTGATAATGTTTTGAGGACATGAGCACATTAATTGCTTTATCTGAAATTAAAGAACTCAATGTAATGGTTTCATAGCCATCTGTTTTTGTCAATTGGACTCCACTTATTCCATAAATAAAGAGAGAAGGTTTTTTATATTCTAGCCTGAGTTGACGTGCCAGATTCCTTCAAATGAATGAGAGCTTAGACACTGTATTGACGAGTACACGTATATTTATAGTACGATTATTCTCTTTAGTTTCTACCATTGCTGTAGCTAAAATAGAATTAGAAATATAATTAAATTAATTATTGACAATTGCACCGTTATCTTAAATCGTTGTAGCATTGCAACTTCCGGTTATACTAAACTGCTCCGTTGCATGTAATATTGTGTGATCCCGCTTTTTACAAATTTCATACCTCTTTTTACTATAACAATTACCTCTATGTGTTTTTAAACACTTAAAATATAATTTTTTTTCTATAGGCAAATTTTATTTTTTTGTCTAGAGACATTTCCTTAAATTTGTCACAATAATTTATTAAGTAGCCTTCATTGCAGTAATTATAAACTGGGGTTTATTTTTCTTTATCAGTTGCTCTTGGCATATTTGAATATCTGGGATTTGCCATGTAGGCAGAGGCTTCACTTCCTTAGAAGGGTTGGCCTTCTTTGATGTTTCTGTCTTTGACAGGCTTGACATCTGACCTTGAAGAAAGTCCTCAAATTGATCACATGTTGAGTATCTTTTGTACGGTCCTACAGCTCTATTCTATTTTCTGCTCAGATCTTAGCCAAACAACTAAGTAATATGACGTACAACGCGTAACTTCCACAAACTGTGCTTCTTTTCTTCATAACATAGTCTTTTTCTTAAATATCTCATCATGCGGTATAACTCTTATTTCATCACTTTTAGCGGGCTTGAATCTATCACTCATGAATGCCCGTAACAAATTTGTGTGTGTCTGTATTTTCTCATTATTGTAATGTTACATCAAAAGTTCATAAGTAAAAAAGTACATAAAAAAAAAATAAAGTTCCCCAACGCACTTCCAATGAATCATCTTCAAGATATAATTTTTTAATAAAATTATGAGGCTCTCTTTGTAACCAATGCCTAATGATAATGTAGTTCTCCACATCACTGAGACCCTTCTTCTCTAAGATGAAGGGACTCTAAGAGATTCAAAAGGTCCACTCAAAGGTCCACTTTACAAGGTCTCCTTCGAATTTATTGATCTTCACTTCTGTTAATCTCATGCGATCTTCTCTGGATGAAATACGTTTTGATGCTCTATCTTGTTCTGCCTTGTCTATACTAGGTGCAACCTTCTCAAGGGCAACGTTGAGAGCTTTTAACTTGAGACTTGGTGATCATCTTATGCTCATTAACATACTTTTAATCTTTCGTGATTATGCTTTTATTTCTTTGCCAAGATTAATTCGAACTAATCCACTCTAATTCTCCAATAAATGATTGCTCCTGATAATCCATGATATAATTTTAAATTTGATACCAAAAAATAAAGATTTATTCTGTCGGTAATATTATTCAGTTTTACAGATTATGTTGCTTTACCTTATCGACTTCTGATTGACATTGATCTACCTTATCGATCCTCAATCACCACGCGACCTCTGTCGGGTAGTCGATGCGATGCTGCGTGGTCCAACCCAAGGATTTGGACCTAATGACACTTGCGCGGTTCCGTCCAACTATTTCTTTCTCTGTGAGACTCGAATTACGAATGTCTCGAGTCACGTCGGAATGAATCGTATTGCTCTGTGGTCTCGTATCTCTTTCTGTCGACTGTCCAGATCGAAAGACCAAATATTCAGAAATTAACCCGAGTGTAAGCTCTCCCCAAGATAGCGTGGGGGAGAGGCCAATATTGGAAGGGATAAGAGAACAAGGTTGAAAGAAACGAAGACGACGTGTGTAATGCTGTAAAACGGTTTTTATTTTAAAGTATTGAAATATAATGCTGTCTGACGTCGATATAGTAAAAATATAATAGTATCTTCATCTTCAATTATATTTTTCAGCATTATCGCAATATTCAGGTATAAACTGAATACTGCGAAGCTTGGAGTGAATTTAGTATTATGTTGTATTCTGTGAGTTTAATTAAATGTAGCTTGTGTCAGTACGGACTTAATATTCAGGTATAAATTGAATATCACGACACTTGGAGTGGTGTTAAGTGATTATTAATTATATGTCGTTCTCGGTTCATCCGCATATGCTGCAATATTCAGGCATAAATTGAATATCACAATGCTTAGACTCGTTGTGTTAATTTAAATTCAACAGGGTTTACCCGCAAGTCATTATCTCTGCTTACTGGATTTCATTTTGAAGCTGGTGCAGATTCATGCATTATAAAAAATTTATGAATTACAGTAAATTGATGAATTACGCGTCAGCAGCAGCCTCCGTAATCACACCTCTCGTGCTTTTCCTTATGCACAGATCGATTGAATGCCGACGGCCGCCTTTGGTATTTCAATCGTGGGTAGCAGGTAGTATGATTCAGAGAGCTTCTGTTTCTCTATCAGCGCCAACTGGAAGCTGCAGATTTTTTTCCGACCACTGAATCTTGAGAAACTTTTTACTTTTGACAACTTTGTATTGTTCTAATTCAAAGAGATTTTGAATTTATAGATTCCTAAACAATTCTGCCGCGGTGCGCTGATAGCACGATATTTATAGTCGTCAACTCATTTCTACTTCTATGAGAGTGAGAATTTTCAGCGATTAGTTTACAGCTAATTATTCAGCTGTCATTCGTGGTCCTTAACCGGTAGTGTCAACGCCCTTTTAAGCGATGGTGGTGACAAAGTGGTGACCGACGGCGCGTCGGAATCCCGAGCTGTTACTTGCAGTGGCGCTGTTGCACTGGCACTTCGATCCATGGCTTGGCTTGATGTTTACACTTTTCAAAATATGCATCAATACGGTATGAAACAAACAGTACGAAGTTTGGAAACTAGGCTTGGGTTCCAAGAAAATATTGTCCGTTAATTTTACTAGACTCGTATTGCAAGACACGTGATGATCATATTGACCACCGTCAAACTTTCGAGTGCAATGTGGAGAAAACCGAATTGTTTGAAATCACTGGCGATGAAAAATGTGAAATATTGAAGGTATATTCGTAGGCTCTTGGGGAACATCTGGAAAAAACATGAGAAATATTCAAAACAATTTCCAAACAAAAATAGTATTATGTATTAACGATAGAAAGTCTGTTGAAATCTCGAATTACATATCACACAGCAAATCGTAGTTTTATGCAAAACATTAATTAATTGTTCGAAATAAACTTAATATTAAATACTAATAACTATTTAAAATAAAAGCAATATAACAAGATTAATATAATCTATTTATTTGTAAATGGACTATAATTGTGGATATCAAACATTGTAATTAAAAAATTTTGTAATATTTTTTATTGAAAAAGGTAAAGTATTTTACATAAATAGTATATATATAAATTAAATTAAGAGAGAAAATATATAAATTACTTATATTATTATGGAGCTTACAATTATACTTTTGTTGTCAATATATGTAACATAAATGTTCGATAAAAATTTTAAATATATCAATATTATCAATTATAAATGTACGTAAAATTTGAGATGACTACTTTTATAAATAGCGAGTAAATCTAATAATTTTGTTAATCTTGATGTTAATTATAAGCTTGCATAATAATTATTTTTTTAAATATTTTATATATTTATAAAATGAATGTAAAAAGTAGAATAGTTAATATTATAGAATATTAGAACTTATACTATTAATAACGATGATATCATCTTAAAGAAAATTATTTATAATATTGAATTTTCAAATAAACTATCGACTATAAATTTACTAAAATTAAATTTTTTACTATTTTTTTCTATATATTTTGTATATAAATTTAGAAATAGATGTGGATTTTTTAAAAATATATTAATTATTAATAATGCATTTAATTTTATTTTAATATCATTTTACGTTTACCTTAATTCTAAATAAATAAAGTGCTTTGATACATTTTATTCATTTAACGCAAAATTATATAAATAAATATATATATTATATTTCGATATCTATTGGGCAGCGGAATTAAATAAAAGCATTGGAAATGTTTTAGTTTAACATATTATTAACAATGCTATTATTATGTAATTGTTAGTGTTAATAAATATTTAAAATATTCTTCTCCAGAAAAATTGATTTAAAATAGGAAAATGAATTTGTCTTTATAAGGTGGCTATTGGATTTGGCAAATCAAGCAATTCGGAAATATTTTGGGAATGTGGTGGCAGTATAATTTCAGAAAATTTCGTTCTAACCGCAAGTCATTGTCTCGAATCTGAAAACAGGTATTCAAAAAATATATATAATTTACTTATTTTTTAAATAAACTAACTAAACCTAAATCTTCTACTTATTAAATAGAGAGTCCAGTCTTTTATAATATATTTTACTTTTTATTTGTAATCTTAATACTTTATACTTCCATAAAAATAGAATTGTATAAATGTTATGATTATCAATAATAAAATTACAATATCCTAAATATTATTATATACCATAACTATTGATTAAATATCTAACTTCTATATATAACTTCACTTGTATAATATATACTACAATAAAATACAGTGAAATAAGACAATAGTAAATAAAATGACGAGATATTAATAAATAAAAATTTTAAATAATTAAAAGTACGTATATTCTCAAAAATTAATTACAAAATTTTTAAATATATATTATAATAATATAATTATTTTTTATGAAATGTGAAATATGAAAAAAATATTTTCAATTTTAACTTGCATATATTTCTGTAATTATTTAACAATTTGTCTTATTTAGCAATATGATTTGTTGAAGTAAATATATAGTATGAATAAATTGATACTCCATTTATGATTTATACGGATCTTTCGAATGTCAAGTTAAGCTAAACAATAGCAGTTTCTGTTAAAACATATTATCAATATATTGCGTTACTTTAATTGTTCGGACAATAATTGAAATAACATATCGTTTGGAAATGTAAATACGTATACACATATGCAAATATATGAAAGAATATGAAAGTTTAATATCTATCAAATTTTATATATTATTTTTACACATAACTAAAAATATTCAAATACGTTTTCAATGAGTAATATGTTATCAAACAATATAAATATGCACTCTTCTCAAATTTAATTAACATAAATTCCCTTGACATTTTTATATTTTTAAATAAAAATAAATCTTTATAAACTCAGTTATACGTAATTCATAATTTAGGTTTTTACAAAATAAGGACTTAAATTTACAAAATGATTAAACTTAAACTTACAATACATAAACGTATATATAATAACAAGCCACCATTTTCTTAATTCAAATTCCGAATATATTAGTAATCGAACGTTTCTTAACCTGTACATTCCTATTCACTATTCAGTGTTTTTAGCTTGCACTATGATTTATAATCTTTTTTAAGAAGTTACTTGATGTATATAAATTGAAGAGAAAGAATCACGATTGATAATTAGCTATCATAGCGATCACGTTTCTGTTTATTTTGGATTTGAATGTGTATGTTTATTTATATATAAGCGTATGTACATGTAATATTGACATTAGTATGACATTAGTGAGAAAATCAATTTAGATAAGGGTTAAATTGACTGACACGCAGCAAATGTTACGTTCTCATACTCGATTTACTTTTTTGATTGAAACTACTTTTGATAAGTGTTTTTCTAAATAAATTATGAATACAATTAAATCTTTATTATATGAATTAATACTTCATGCAATTTTACTTATGATGACTCATGTGTTACATCAATTGGTTTGAAAAATATTTGAAATACTTTGTGTACCTAGTTTTGCAAAAGAAGAGAAATACTTTTAAAAACGTTTTAATTGTTTTACAATTAGTCGTTACAATATACGAAAAAGTTAAAGTTTATAATTTTACTTTAAAAAATTATTAAAGTATATTTATATTTTATATGTAACTGTATAAATAATTTCACATGCCATTATCTTAATATCATTATTACGTGAAGGGATGGAAAATGACTTGTCACAATGAAATAGTATAAATGTAACGGAAATAAATAAAAACTAATGTAAATTTACACGAATATAATTTTATATATATATTATATAATTTAAAAATGAAATGTTATTTCAGGTATTTTCCTCCTATACATTAAAATAAAATTTTAAAACTACAACTTATAATTTTTTTAATTTGATTAGCTTTATTAATATTGTTTATACAATAAAATAATTAACGATAATAACATTTTACTATTTATACCATTCATTTTTTAATAATATTAGTATACAAATATTTTTCTTTCTTTTGTAAATAATATCGTTAAACAATTATTTGAATAAATTGTTCAATTAGACTCTCGTTAAAATAATTATATTATATAACATCAATAACTTAAAAGTTACAATTGAATCTACATTAAATAACATTCATTGAAACTTAATTACTTAGTTAATTCTATAATAATAGAACGTACTAAATAAATTGAAGAAGGTAACACCTTTTTATGCATTTTTCGACTATGATAGCTCTATATAAGCAACAAGTCAATTGGCATTTTGATAATACAATTTCTAAAATTTTCTACATATCCACCCTGCAACTATTGTATTATATATATATTATTATATATACCATTTACTATTTTATAAATTAACCTTTTGAAATTACATGCGAGGAGAATTATATTGTTAGCACTTACATTTTTATATTTTATACTTATTTTTTTATCTTTCTTTATATATGATACTTTCACATAATGATTTTTTTCGCAGATATATTTGAATTCAATATGTAGTAAACAATTTTCCGTTTCCAATCTAGAAAAAATATATATGTAATTTATAATTATTTTGAAGAATTTATCGTTTGACTTATTTTTAAAACACGAAATAGTAAATATTTATAAAATATTCATGTATAAAAATAGACTTAAATAAAGAAATTCATAGTTATTAATTTATATGAAAAAAAAACAATATTACCAAAAAATTTAGCTACTTAACAATATTCTCTAATGCAACAAAGTCTACGTTAATATAAATTAATACTTTAAACTATTTATCTATTTTATAATTTTTGATAAACCACTTTGGAATCTTGGCAATATATATGATGATTGATATTAGCTTTAATTAAATTACTATCAGATAATTATTATCGTAATAATTGGTAATAATAAGAATTAGGAAATTATCAATTGATAAACAAATTATACAAAAAAAAATTACCTTCATTTGGTATTATGTAACTCTACAATAACATATAGCGGGAACTGATTAATTTAATAATTCTTTTAAGTGATAAATTTGTATATACATGTTTATTTTTAAATTCAATTGCAATTTTGATTTATTATAAATTCCCATAGTTGAAATGAAAATAATGGATACTGTAAGTAAAAAACTAAAACAGATAAATATTTATATTACACTAAAAAATTTTTAATTTAAGAGGTGGTTTAAATAAAGATAAATTTAAATCATTTTTAAAAAAGATACTATTATTTTTAAAAACAATTATATTGAAATTTATAGCAGATAACTAAATATGTTTGTTTTGTCGATTTACAGACCATTATTAATAAATCAAGTTTTATGAATGCAATAAAGTGAATAATAAATGAATAATAATAATAAATAATAAATGAAAAATAATGGTAAGAAATATATCGAAAATAATTTATTATTCATAAAAACACATTTACGACATTGATTTATATAGTCAAAATTTTAATTCTATTAATCAAATATACTTATTTTATTGATCTATATTAATTTTCATAACAATATATATATTTATCTAACTTTAAATTATTATTTACAAATTCACTTTTGATTTGCTTTAATAGAAAACTTGATTTGAGTAGTAAAATATAATAACGATATAATCAAATTTATTGTGTACAATTTATCAAGTACAATATAAAAAAAAATTGATTTGAAGGTATAAACACTGAAATTTCATTGTATAATTTCATAATATAACTTAAAATGATAATAAAATTTTCTCTTTTATTTATAAGAAACATCAATTACTAATATTAAATATCTTGAAATGTAAAACGATATTGTTTACGACATTTCCGCATTAGCTTATATTATCCATAGCTTATTTCTGGTGCGTAGCAATCACATTTTTTTTCTTTTTCAATAACAATGACGTATGCACGAACACGTGATAAAGTAATCGGCGTAATTCAATGGGTGTGAAAAATTATCTCTTAGCTATCAGTTTCTTTGCATTTACTATTGACTTGCATCTGATCGTATATTGTATTTTTATTATTATTGTATTATGTATTCTTTTCTTGTTTCATATTTTGGAATATATCCGAGTGAACTCTACGATAATCTAATCATATCTCAGTAATAAAAATATATAAATTTATTTATTTGAATAAAATTAGGCCAATAAGCTAATGATATATACTATAATTTCGTAAATAATCTGTACAAAACATAACCACTCTTGTACAAGTGAATATTTGTAAATATTTATTTAAAGATCAATGTTCTTAACAGAAGTAAAACTATATCAAAGTTTTTGTTTACCAATCTTCAGTTTCCAGTGCTGGCTAAAACTATAATAATTTCTATATTATTATAATAAATTATAAAGGCAGCTTAATTACAATTTCAAAGTATTAAAGAAGCTAACAATAAAAGAATGAATGAATGAAATAAAATATAAATTAATCAAAAGTAATTTATAATATATTAAACATAAGCGCGTGGACTTGTGGTCATACATACCCACATATATATAAATAAACAATGTTTACAACTTATAATTCAATAAAATATCTAATAAAAAGGTAATTTTTTGTATAAACTAAATTTTGTGATTTTTAAATATTTAATATAAATAACTAACTAGTAAATAATAAAAATTAATAGCTTACATAACGTTTCTTAAATTTTTTATTTTTATTTTATATAAAGTTGTAAAGAATTACTTTTTATGAATATTATTTTTAAGTTATATCTATATTATTAATAAAACAAACCTATTCTATTCTAAAAAATAACCTTAGTATTTTAAAAACTTATTCTATACTTCACAATAAAAATAAATCATTATTAATGATACATTTAACCTTAGTAAAAATATAAAATAAGGAAAATAATCTAATTAAAATATAAATTAGATATAAAATAAATAACATTTCTAATAATAATTACAAATTTTCAGTTAAATAATATAATTCTAAAATAATACCTATTGCTCATTAATTAAATTTAATGACTAAAAATAGTTTTAAATATATAATTAAAAATAAATATATTTAAATTTATTTTTAAAAATAATAAACTTGTTCGGGCAACTTTACCGATGCTAAGCTCTCCCCAAGGTGTAGGGAGAGAGGCCGACTAGTGGTAGAACAGAGATGGCAGAGTAGAAAGAAAAAAAAAAAAGAAAAAAACGCAGGGGGTCGAATGTAATACTGTGAATAGATATTTTATTGAAAAACAAATAAATAATTTAGTAACTATATACAATTCTGGTTTTTACGTATTAAAATATATGTCTTGATTTTTATTCTTATTCTGTTTTTTAGTGAAACATTCTTGTATTAATTCTTAATTATATTATTGGCCTTTACTTGCTTTCACCAAAGTTAAGGAGTTTTACAAGGCCTATTATCAATTATCTTATTGGCCTTTACTTGCTTTCACCGAAGTTACGGAGTTTTACAAGGCCTTTTAGTCTTACAGTTTTTATGTATCGCTACTTGCCTTCAGTCTGTTGGTTCTAGGCTCTTGTCCCTTCCAGGTTTGGTGGTCCACGATCATTGGGGATGTGGCGTACCAAGTTACCGAGATAAAGGAAGAAGCTGCAGCCTGTGGGCACTCTTAGCGGTAGTTTCACGTGATTAAACTTCCGTGGGCCCAAGCGTACGTTTAGCGATTTTTTGTCAGCGTCGCGTGAAGCTTCAAATTTATTATAAAGGACACTGTATTTTGAGAATCTTTTTGTTGTAAGACTAATTG
>JAPYYT010003406.1:0-13014 GCA_030522565.1 Ceratosolen corneri | reverse complement strand
TCGGATCCTCGGGGGCCTGCTCTCCCTTCCCACGCCCGGCGGATAGCCCCTCTCTCCCGAGACCCCAGCCACCGGTCGCTCCACACACACACCCACCACCCCTCCCCGCCCCGTTGCCTCACCTCGCCCCTCAAACCCCACCACGCTGCCGACCCGTAGCCCCATCACGCTCTCCCGACCCCATGAGTATCGAGAAGGAGAGCCGGTCTTGCTCGCTCTCTCGCTCTCCCTCCAGCCCCCTTGGCGTTCGTTGGACTCGTTGTGATCGGGGCGCTGCTTTTCGTGTAGCCGCTGCTACACACGCTCGCCTCGTCTTTTTTGCCGCGGCCGGCAGGCAATGGGGCAGGGGGGCCTCACGCGGAGGGGGCGGTACACGGGCCCGGGGGAGGTGGGTGGGCGCGGAGGGGACCATGGGCCCGCGCACCTCTCGTCCCGGCGATGGGCTCGAGAACCCCGCCGATATGCTTTTCGATTCATCCGCGGCGGCTCTCGATTCGTCTCTCCGCTCTCGCTGCTTTCTCGGAGATCTTCGCGGACGGCCTTTTGTCCCGAGGCCTTTTTTATGCCTCCTCCTCCCCCTCCCCCCATCCCTTCACCCGCCCCCAGCCCTTTCTTCCTCTACTTTCTTTCGTCCCTTCTTTCGTTCTCTTTCGTTCCTTCGTTCTTTCCTCCTTTCCTCCTTTCCTCCCTACCTCCCTACCTCCTTACCTCCTTACCACCTCCTTACCTTTCCACGCTCGTCTTCTCCCTTCTCTAACCACTTGGGCCGCGAATTTTTGCATTTCTTCGGCCCTGTCCGTGGCTCGTGCGGCCGGCCCTCCCGCAGGAAGTGGATTAGTCGACTTTTACCGCTTGATAGATCGATTCACGTCGATCGGGGCCGCCCCGATCTTCCTCGAAAGTGCAAGTTAAGGCTGCGCACTGCTGGGCCGCCTTATTCCATCGCTCCGCCAAGCCACGCAACCTCTCCCCCCTCACCCCTCCCCCCCACCCCCCCCCGCACCCGCCACTCTTCTCCCCGAGCCCCGTCGTACCCTTTCTTTAATCGGACATACTTTAAGCGCTATTTGCCTTTTCTTCGGCCAACAGCTGTTGTCGATTTATCACAACAAATGCCTCCCCGCTTGTTCGTAATCCTATTAGCGGTTCGGCGAATTTGCATGATTAGTTGGGCGCAATTTCTTCCACATTTTCCGATATTATGAAACTTTGGCTTTCGTCGAACGTTTCTCATTTCACGGGAAAGATTAGCCTTGCTCAACTAAAAACGATCGACTGTCAACAGACTTTTTCCCATTTCGCTCACTTCGACGAATCCGTGTATAAGCAAACGAGTACGAATAGGCGGACATTGGAAAGAAGTCTCGTTCCCGGGAATACGTGAGGCCCCAACTGGTATCTAGGAACGATCGACACCCGATCTCGGCGTTAATAAACATCAAACAGGAGCCTCTTTAATGGCCATCCCCGTTTTTTTTTCCTCAAACGAAACTGCGGATATCGCGGTGCAGAGCTACAAAGTAAATTGCCAGAGATGCGCATCGTTAACAATCGCGCTCCAGCCGAGGGGGGAAAGAATGCCCCACGCGCATACCAAACCACGAGGGAAAACGAATTTTCCTCGCTCCCCACCCTCGAGGTTCGCACGCGTTTGACCCCTTCGCGCGCTCCCCTCTCATCAAATTCATTATGGTACATTCACATGCCCGAGCGTGAAACGCCGCTACGCGCATTGTTCAACAACTCCCACCCCCCTCCCTCGCCCCCCGGGTCCATTATCATTGTTATTGGTTTTATCAATAATCCCGCGACGGGCTTATTGTCCGGCTCGGTACTGGGGCGAAGTGATGCTACGATGCGAAGGTAAAATAGCACTTGGGACAGGATAGATTCTTCGCGCTCACCTCCAGTGAATTGTGAGACTTTGCCTTTGCTAAAAATTCCAATTGATGCTGATGGATTCTTTATGAATATTATTTACCGATTTTTGTCGACTGAAATCAGAGGGCCATTTTTCGCCCCCGCAGCTCTACCACATTGCAATGGCAATTAGTATATTGCGCATTGCTATTAACAAAGTGGCTTGCAAGATGTTTCTGGCAACAATTACATCAGAGGGAAAAATAAAAAATTTACGGCAGTGGTTTTCTTGCACATGTCGGCGGTGTCTGGCCAATAGTCATTGGCGTTTTTATTGTCTAGCGACCCCTCGGATTCCCAACCACTTGGTGAATACATTTGACTAGAATGTTTTTATTGGGGGTTTGGAATGGAGGAGCGTATTATTGGATGATAATATCATCGTGGACGTATTTATAGGGAATATCTTATCGGAATCTAACGGCGGACACGAAAATTGATAGATATTTATCGGCTTTTCATTGGCGCTCTGCGATTTATAATCACATATTACCGATTATTTATAGCTCATTGGTCGTCTTCAGGGATAGTGTTTGGGCGACGGGAAAACTTAATCAATACTCATCTTCGAGTATAATTGTACTGTAAATTAATACAGTGGCTCAAAGTTTTAATTGGCAATCCTTATTGTCCATTAAAATGCTGTAAAAACTTTATAGTTGGCTAGAGGCCATTGAATAAAGTTGAGATGCGAGGGTCGAAATATCGAGGCCGTTACAAATTTAAGACTATCGAGCTTCAACTTTCCAGCCGAATCGTTAAAATCTCATTTCCTCTAAATCTTAAAGAACGCGATTAAATTCGGTATGGCGAGCGCCCGTAAGTGAAAGATGTCGAGAACTCGGGGGTCATGGTGCATCTTTGCTTTTCCCCATAACTAATCAGGGTTCCGGCGACTAACTAATTAGGCGCTCCGTCCTCATTGGTCCAATGTCAATTAAGATCTCGGTGACTGGCTGTGCGGTAGCGCGTTGTCAGTGGCCTTTTGGTTTTGGATGGTTTTTGGAGAGATCATCGGACGCGGGTTCGCCTTTGTAATCGCTTTGAAGATGAAGAAAAACCACTCACGCCCGGCAACTACGTCTCTGACGGCCAGTAAACAAATAACTGACTTTGGAAGGTCTGGCATCCTGCATAATCTACATTCAACCTGAGGAGGGTGAGGCATATTTGTAATTGACATCTTTTCCAAAGCAGCCGAGAAATCGGTCAGTTATGACACTGAGCTCCTTTTCCACGAAGCAAAAGCACGAAAGGAGAACGAAAGAGCTAAGTAAAATTGTCAGTTGTTGTGCCATTGGTGTTTAATGAATTTTTAAAGAGGTTGGCATTGTAACGGATAAATATTGTATAACCGCGAGAAATATACAATGGTAATAGGAAATAACGGGCCATCTAATGGCATCGGGATTATCTATAATTCCATCGAGTAAACGTTCAGAGTCAGGCGATTTATTAAGTGCGAGTATCGATTGTATCCCGGGACTAATTTCGTTATTTCTCACACACACACGTCTCGGTCCCCTAAACGCCTCCGAGAAATATAAAGAATATCATAGCCACGTGGTAAGAGCGCCGCAATAGGCGGCTTTTGGAGTTGTAAGACACCGTCTCATTGCGGCTCGATTCATTAACTTAGTCCTTTAATATAACTGCATAATATTATAATTGCCATGGTTAGGGGCACGAGGTGCTACATCCTCCGGGTCCCCGTTTATCCATACAATGCAATAAATAATTAACCTTCGCTATAATGGGGGGGGATCGGTTAGGACGCAGGCCGATCGGTGCCCAGCTCGGGAAAATGCCTCGAGGCGATGCGCCTGGCAATCGGTAGGAGACGTTAAAGCGCGTTTTGCATTTGGCATGGGGAGGATGACGAAAAAGAGGTACAAGAAATGACGATCTAGTTTACATCGTGGAAAGCGGCCAGCTCTCCATATAATCAAATGCAGCATCAACATTGAGCGCTCATGCACGCGACCGTGGTATCTGATATTTCCGGTACGTTCGGCAAGCCAACTTTGTTTTCACGATATATCATTTAGATATGGGAAAAATATCCCCTCAAGATTGGTATCAAGTTTGTTATTTATTCTTAATTAGTAATAATACGGTGCCAGATACGAATAGACTTTTACGCTGTCGTTTAGAGTTAAAATTTCATCGATTGTAATCGATATCGTTTAATTCATAAATAACTAGTTTACGTTAATTAATTTTAATTCTCAGGGGATAGGCATTTCTGCATATATTGTAATGAGCTCGTAGAGCTTGAAAAAATTGTTATTGCCTATGCGCATGTAATTTGATACTTGGGAACAGCGCGGTGATATAACGTTCGATTCTTTAATTAGGCGAGTTGGAGGCAAAATGATTTGCATTTGGCTTAAGTGCGCACCGCCCCTCCGACATTTCACTCGACAAGCTCAAATGTGAAAATTATCCGTTCGAAATTCACCGGAGCATATTTTCACGGCGATTTTTCTCAGAATAAACGAAACTACGAAGACGAGACGAACAATACTAATTATATTGTGCTCGGTGCGTAAAAACTTTATTTCACGTTGAAAACTCATTGAATCGCATAAGCGTCCATTTTAGTACTGCGGACTGGTCCAAGTGGCGGTCGTCGTGATTTTTTCAGCACCGACGAGTTCTGGGCGGAGGATGCAAGGGCGCTCGGTGGCGGGACTCGAGGCGGAAAAAGTGCCATTCGATCGGGCGATGAGAAAAGAAACGAACGGCCACGTCGGCTCCGGTTATGTCGACGTCAAAGTCATCGAAGCCAAACCACGAGGGAGATCGCATGGAAGGAATGAAGCTCAACAGCGTCATAACGAGGCCACACATACGAGTCGGGGCATGAGACACGACACTACTGATGCAGGAATTCGGGGGAGGAGGGGGTAAGGGAGGTGGTTGTGTGTGTGTGTGTGTGTGTTGGGGGGCGAGGTTCGACGACGAATCGTAGGGGTAAGGAGGGGTGGGAGCAGTTGGCCGCGAAAACGTATCCTCGAAGGATTCTGCGTTAATAATGACGAGGGCTCGCGTTGAAAATTGAAAATGCGACGACGGCGGTGGCGGTGTCGGCTGAGGCCCGAGGCCCAACATCTCGGATCCGCTCGCGAGGCTGATTATTCGTTTGCCGAAGAGAATCCCGGATGACGTGATGGAAGCCGTTACGTCCAAGTTCTTCGCTTCCATGGGCGGATGCCTCAGCAAGTCGTTGGGCAAAAAGTATTGCGGCTGTTGGAGCGAATCGGGCTTTCGGAGCTACTTTTCTCGCACCTCGCGACCGATATCGGCCCAATGATCGAGCCCTGCCACATGTAAAATCACGCACAAGAGCCAGCAGTTTCAACCGAACCGAAAAATTCGATCGCAGAACATAACAGCATAGTTACTTTTAATTCCCTCGACGCGTAACCAAATAGACGAGAGAATTATAATGTGCCCAGTTGGACATTGCCGCGCGCGCGCGCGCGTAAATTAGAAATTCATTTCCGCGTGTCTCTCAAATAATTTACCGGGGGCTCCAGCACCGGGGCTTCCCTACCTCCGTTACTCGCCGCTTTTCGGAGGAAAACTAAATTCATCAAGCGCCACTTGAAGCTTCGTTCTTGTCATTTTGGCGCACTCCGGGCGTATTATTCATTAATCCGGGCGAATCGTATCTCGACACCACTCGGATTGATACGAGGCATTACCAATCAGAATGCCCGGTTTGCCGCTGGGGACTTAATCAATTCGTAATGAAAGCCGATTAAAGCTGTCGAGGGCTATAATGAAAGAGGAATTGCGTAAGGAGCGAGGGAAAGAGCGGATTTTTCAGGTGCGCCCATAAATTTGCCGAGTGAATGGCCGTGACGTCGCGTTATGCGGAACTCGGTCGAGCGTTGCTAAAAATATAAATATTACTGCTCTGCCGTTAGTGAGAATGGCTTGGGGCGGGTTGGGGGGGGGGGGGGAATGGGGATAGAGCCTTCGAGAGTCCACCACTCTCAGGAGCGATCTTCCTCTCCTCTCCTCCTCCGTCCCCTCCTCCCCTCCCCACATCCCCCATCCCATCCCGCGCGCCCGGTGCACCGATCACACAATTCAATCCTCGGTTTATACTTTTTTTTCCTCGAATACCCATTACTTGCAGAAATGTCGGATAATGCTTGGGCAGCGTTCGATGCGCGCTTTCCAACTGCGAGAACGCCTTCATTATAGGCTACGCGAGCTTTCGTTTAAGAGTCGCTCGCCCGCTGCTTTTGGTATCGAGCTATAGGCCTTAGCGAGCATTAGCGAAGGACGAACGAATCACCAGTCTTGCGTGATTTGCTTGGGAAAAAATACGGGAAATTGGGGAAGGACATCGGAGGTGCGCTGGATCGCGCAACGAAATTCTTACTCGACGATTATCGAATACCAACATATTCGGGCATATTTATCACCGGAGACAATCATCGCCCCCCAATAACAAACGGCCTATTAAAGCTGCAATTATGGGGTTTTAGGGCGGGACCAAGCTGCCATCGCCAATACATCAAGACGAGTAGAAAGCCGAGGACGGCCAAGCCAATTGGGCCCCAGAAGCGACACAACAAGTGCACCGATAAAATTAAGATCAATTGTCGTCGAAAGGCGCTTCTTCCGTCCTCCAATTGCGATCGAGCCCCATCAGCCTTTTATATCGCTGAACGGCGACTTTTTCGCTTTTTATTTGGCCCAACTTGCCAACCGAGGGGACAACTAGCGTTGCAAACAGCGCTAATAAAGAATGAAAAACACCACTGCTCCAGAAGGAAAATAATCGGGCGACGAGCGTCAACATGAGCGTGCGAATAACCGCGAGTCGGGCGCCACGCATTACGTTGCATTTTCACTTCGCCCGTCCACTTTCATTCTCACGTCGATTCATTAGCGCTCGCGCGCTCGTGCGCGTGGAAGCGTCGGCGCCACGGCTTTTCCACCGCGGCGCCTTCCCCTCACTCTGCCTGGGAATAAAGGCCCCGAGTGCAATTAATGCAAATGCGAGCGACACCTCGGGATCCTCGTGGCGCGGCGATTGACGCGAGAAGCGGATGCTGCTCGACAAGGGCCGGGACAACGGGAGCGATGGCCGAGTGGACGGGGACGCGAGGACGGCAATGCAAAAAGTCTGCCAATGTTCCGGGATTCTGGCAATCGAGCGTGGAATATAAATGGAATATAAATATAATCGATAAGGTGGATGGTGCTCGGCAGGTCCACCGGGCCCTCGCGTCTCTCCTTGGGCGTAAATTACAAAATTATGCCGAGTTAAGGAGCGGCGCATTTGGTGCAGCGTCCTTTATAAAAAAGAGCATTGACACCTCGTGGAGCGAGGCTCGCTTAATCGGCCGATTTGGCCTATCGGAAGCTTGGGCGGGCGATCGGGCGAAAAAAGTTTGCTCGAGCAGCAATTGAGGGATGCGCGGCGGTAAATTTTTTCTTATTCCGAGCGATGCGAGATGGACGTGCTCGTATTCCCACCGAGGCCCTAATTGCCTGAATTGAACCGACTCGATAATCGTTAAATGCATCTTGCGCTACGAGGCCGTTAACATAATTCGTTCAATTCGGCTTGATTTTAAGCCTCGCATGTCTCGACCGCCATCAGATGGCTTTTTAACGAGTTGCATTGCTCCTTTTGCGTAATGTGTTTTAAATGCACTGTGATCTCAATTAATTTTTAAATTCGTGACGTATCGTGGGACAGAGTTATTCCCTTTTTACTTCCTTTCTATTTTAACGATGCGTCGCCAAAACGGAAAGACGGAGGGGCGCGTGGGGGGGCTTCGGATGGTCAAATTTCATGTGAAAACTGTATGAGCGATTATATTGTGATTGGCGAGCGCTGCTCGAGCTGCGCTCGACAAAGGCCTTTTTCCAACTATTTATCCCTCTCACGAGCTTATCAATAGGCCTCGTTTTCTCCGCTCTCCGTTTGTTTATCTTCTCTTCTCCTCTTTGTTTCATTGCACAGGCAGCGCGCCTCCGCCTGATTATCGCGCCTCGGCAAATGGCTATTAAGCGCTAATCGTCGATCTGGCGCGCAATCACAAAAGCAACGCGATCAAGGAAAATATAACGAAAGCCACTTTCTCGAGCAACAGGTTGAAAGGTCGACATTTCTCCGGGGAGGCCCCAAGTGCACGAGCAGTTCTCGCGCAGGCGCGCCTCGCCATTTACAAGCGGACGTCGAATGTCCGAGTGGCGCGTACACCTTTCTAATTGCGCGATAAGAGCACGCCACTCGAAATCCACGGAGGCTCGAGCACCACGCTAATTAAATTACCATCGTTCGAGCGCTTGCGCTTTCTCACGCGGGATCGGCCCTCGATTTTACGTCCGTTCGGATGATAAACGGCGGAGGCGGTGGCGGCGGCGGAGGCGGAGGCGGTGCAGGTGGCTGGCAACCATCGGCATTGGATGCCTCGCGCGACCTCGGCTCGACCGAGCTTCCGATGAAACTTTCTTCTTTAATGGAGCTTGGGCTCGAGGGAAATTGTGCGCGTGTCAGGCCAGGAATGATCAATTGGAACGCAATGATTATGAGCGTGAAAATCGGCAATCTCAGCCTCTTGGACTCTGTCTTCTCCGTGCACTTTTCGCCTAATCGAATGTGCGCCAATGAAAGCACTTGGGAATGTTGAGAACTTTTATGAAATTTTTATGAACAACTTGTATACCCGCTGCACTTGGTCGCGAGGCAAAAATCATTAACCACGCCAAGTAGGAATAAAATGTAGTACGCTGCTTACAGACACGCGCGCGCGCACACATTGACAAGAAAGCAATAAGTAAATGCGAAAGTTGTTGGACGAAAGGGATTAGCGCGATAAGAAACGTCATCGATCTTGCGTCCTATCACTTGCGGCAATATTCTACAAAAGCATCCGTGCAAATGTCGTAGCGCACTTGCGAAAAAAACGAGAGCATCGTCGTAATTTTGAGATGAGACGCTTAAACAATCATGAAATCACTATCATACGAGCATTGACTATCGATTGTTTTCCCCACCCCACCCCTTCCTCTCTTACCCTTTAAATGCAATTGGTCCATGTCCAAATAGTATCTAGTACGATATCGCCAATAAAGCGTCTTGCTTTTGTTTTCACGAAGCATTAAGCTGTTACCAGTGCTTCAATTGCCAAGTTTACTTACTCCGTCGCAAAGTCCAATGCCGTTGGACGAAATTAGTTTACCAGGAGGCGTGCCTCTTCATTCCCGTACGAGCATTTAGCGATAATAGCCTGTATCAATTGCACTAATCAAATACGGAAACATGCCATTTATATGCAAACATCCAATTATTCTCCCATTCTAAGCCACTTGGATTATCCGCATCTGGCGCTGGGGCCGCGTCTTTATTTCGCGTGCCAAGATCAAATTGCCTCTTTATTAATGTCGCTGATGACTGCCGAGATTAAAAGTCATGCTCCGGGAATGAAGGCAAAGGGTAAGAGAAGGAAAAGTGTCGGATGAAGGATGTTGTATTTTCTATGCGATCGCAACGCACTCGTCGCTCCTACAATCGCGAGCAAGTTTCGTAGCTGAGGAAGATGAGGGGGGGGGGAGTGGAAGGGTCGAGACAAAGAGGCTGCGAGGCCATGATGGATTGGCGGGAGAGTCCGCGAATCCGACCGATTGCCTTTGAAAATTTAATTAAACAAATTTTCTTTTCTCCCTTTACCTTTTTACGAGAGAATGAGCGTTAGATAATTCCGAGAGGCAAACATTTCAGCCACGCAAACATTTCAGAACTGCCGATGTATCAAAGACTGATTGGCGAGCGATGCCGGCGCCTCTTGCTTTACTGCACTCGATCCGCTCGATCAATAACTAATTAAATGCAGCTCTAATGCAGCGCACAACTAATCGACGTTGGCCACGACAAAATATAGTTGAAGCGAGAGCGAGGATTGGCAATTGATTGGACTTTCAAAATCTCATCCTCGCGTCCAAATTCTCATCCTGGCAAGGAATACGCTCGAGCAGGCATTCAGTCAAGTTCCATTGCGGCTGGTTAGAGCTTACAAGAGCAGCAGCATTACGATAGCATAATCATTGAAAAGAGAAGACTAGCCTCGATAAAGTACAGGCGAATGTGGGCATAAGAAATGAGGCACCGGAGCTACAAAATCCTACTACAAGTTACACTGGCAATTGTTCATATGCGCACAGCGCTGGGCGCGCGCGAGGCGGGGTCGGGGCACCCGATGAGGCCGATGGTGGATGGGTGGGGGAGGTGGAGGGGGGCACGAAAGCTGGTATAAAGACGCGCAATAAATCGACGCCGAGTTTAATCTCGCAATTTATTATCTCGTTGCTTGTGTTTGTTTCGCGCTCCCGCTCGTGCCAACTCCCTCGTCTGCCAGTATAAAAGCAACGCGTTATGTTACAAATTTTTTTCGCTCCTCAGCCCCGTTTCAATTGTACGAGCGAGAGAGCGAGCGAGCTAGCATGCGTATGAAGCTGCGTTGACATCATTTTATTTTTACCGTATCGCTCACTCCCAGCCTCATAGAGAGTGGCATTTGCATTTAACGCGCCCGACAAGAGTTTCTGCGAATGCCGCCTCGTTACTCCACAATCGACTACAAAGTCATTTCAAATCAAGTGCCGATCGCCGCCACCTAGTGATCCTCACTATCCTTTAAAACGTAGGCTTTTGTCGACACAGCGTGTCCCCCCTCCATTAACCAGCCGACCACCTGAAACTCCCATTGGCAAATCATCGTCTCCCAATAATCCTTATAAGCCCACCTTACGCGCCTCTTACACGCTCATGTTATTCAATGTTCCTTAGCCATAGTGGCCGGCGTCCCCTGCTTAAATTGCGTCCCGCGCAACCCGGCAAGCCGACAGAACGCGCCACTTAATTGCCCGGTGCCCGCAACAGCTGAAATATCGCCTCCGCCGCGCCACGAACAAGCTCCGCCAGCGCGCCAATTTTAAGGCTGCGCAAGAAGCAGAGGGGAAGAGAGGAGGGCCAAGCAACAGGTACACGACGAATACCTCACGTACATTTCCATACAATTAAAACATCTCTGTTGGCGGGGCAGCCCACCGCCGACGGGCACCCGAGGCGATTATTAATAGGCCAGGGCCACAGCGCCTCTCCATCACAGCGGCTTCGCGACACGTGTCCGCAGGACACTCGGGCGCAGACGCGAATGGAATCAAGGCCGGGGAAGCCCAAACGCAATTTCCGACTAAGCGTGTGAAAAGCTCGCTGAGCGCCCCACCCATCCAACAAATGTCGATCCTTATGAGAGCGCGCGCGCGATATGCGTGAGCGGCGCTCGGCGCCTAATCGATCGGCCGTGTAATTATTAACTGCAACGCATTCCTCCCATTGGATAAGGAGACGCGCTTTTTGTCCGAGACGTTTTTTTTTCACCTCGCCGTCGCTATAGCCGAGCCCCCGTTCACTATGATGTGGCGACTTTTTGCCCCATTAGTTGGCCGGTTTTTCTCGCGGGCAGGGAGAAAAATTCCTCCGCGACTAACCTGTGTTTGTACGCGCAAGCGAATAATCAAGGCGATCGAGGTATATTGTTGTTGTTGTTGTTGTTGTTGGAAGGAAGGAATGGCTTTCATTTGGCAATGTCCACGTCAAGTAGCCTCGTGGAAAGTAAAGTATAGAGCGTGGGCCGCTTTAGGGAAGTCTCGCGCGCACAAGGAAGTGGCTTATTAATAGGCTTGGATGGCCGAAGAAATGGCGGAAAGGAAAAGTGTGACACCGTTGTCATCAGGGCGCTCAGCTGGGCGTCCGAGGTCGGCTAGCCCAGGGCACGAGACAAAAAGCCGTAGGAGCGAGGGGCCCCGCTTCGGCTTATTCATCCCATCATCGGCGCGGATTATGCACGCGCAGATTGCATCCGGGCAATCTGGCTTGGCGAGCGAGGGGCCGCTTGGGCGCACAGGCGTGCTCGCGCGGGAATTCCACTTTTTCCAATGAACCCGATGCGAGGCGTTAAGCGAAAATTATTATCGGCCCTTGAGCAGCGACAACCCGCTACACGATCACTGAGAGCGAATCGCGCGATATTGCTTATGATCCCTGTAGGCCCACGCCTCCTCGCGATATCCGCCAACTCGCATCGCGCGCACGCCGTCCCGGTATTATACGCAAAAAGGCCCCGGCTTATGCACGTATTGGATAATTAAAGGGACTCATCTGCATTGTAAATGCAGGGCGCTGCTTCCTATACAAGACACGAGTTCCGCCGTCCTCTCGCCTCTCGCCAGCCCTGGCCGTAAACAAGGCGCGGGGCGCATGCGCGAACAGCGGACGGTAATTGATGCGCGGTATATTTAAATCTTACACCGCTCGATCGCTGCTCGGCGGCGGGGAAAAAATTCGCGAGTGGCGCGGATGGACGGTGGGTCGGGTGGAGGGGGGCGCGCGCGGGCAGGCGAGAGGACGCCTGGGTAATGTATCGCGCACTCGCGTGTGCGTCGCCAGGCCTCGCGTACACATCCCGTATTCCGCTGCCGAGCGACTATTTGTTCCGACGAATCCCAGCCCCGGCTATAGTGATCGATTCGCGGGTGGTGGCGGTGGGGGGTGAGGGGGGGTTGTCGGCTGAGTGGATCGCCCAAGGCCAAAATACACAGGAGGATGAATTTTTAAGGTTGAGGTCGAGCCTCGTCGCTTTGCCAGGAGAGAGAGAGAGAGAGAGAGAGCTCCTACGTGGCAGTCACCGCCGATACTTTTCAGGAATTTTCAGAATTTCAGCCGATCGCGCCGGGAGGAATGTCCGCGGTTAATCCACGTTAGGCCGAAGGCTGCCTCCCAGCGGTGATTAAGAACGGGTTTTGGCGTTTAGATTTTTTTTTCGGGAACGGCGATAGGTTGATTTGTTAAGCGTAATGTTTCCTTGATTCAGGATTAGCTGCGCGGCAGTGCAAGACGGTGCAGCCGGCCGATTGTTTTGTCACTTGAGCTTCTGACCCTAGAGAGACAGAGAGAGAGAGACAGAGAGACAGAGAGAGACAGAGAGAGAGAGAGAGAGAGAGAGAGAGAGAGAGAGAGAGAGAGAGAGAGAGAGAGAGAGAGAGAGAGAGAGAGAGAGA
>JAPYYT010003405.1:0-13017 GCA_030522565.1 Ceratosolen corneri | reverse complement strand
TTCAATGGTGTACAATCCGAATGGAATAAGGCGAGAGGAGACGCACGGGTTGCTACTTGCCTCTTGACGCGACGGTCCAGCTGCGCACCTTCCTGGGAGTTCCGTTCAGGGTAGGGATCGAATCAGTCACGGGCGTTATAACGCAGCCAGCACAGAGTTGGGGATAAGCTCTTCTTGTGAACACAAGCCGGCTTCTGCACGGGGTGAGAACACTTGGGTTGTAAGACGCTTGCTGCGCTTGGCTGTCGAAGCTGTGGTGGCGAACTTTGCAATTTGCGCGCACGAAAGACATAAGATGATCCTGGGGGGGCCACTAACGGGGGGGTTGTGTCGATACAAATTCAGACGCAAACAATAATGTACATTGCAAGAGTTACATTGGCGTAAAAAACATGGTAATCATGAAATACGAGATATTAAAACATAATAATCACAAATAATATACATAATATAATAAACAGATATTGTAGCGGAAATAATATACAAATTAAAAATAGTATTATATCGTGACGACTCCGGATTCTATCACAATCCCGAACACTTAGAGATAACGTTCTCTAACATAATCTTCAATTGAAAATTACAATAGTCTTACAATCAAATAGCTTCTTAAACATTAGTGTTCCGCATAATTACATTCAAACTTCGACCTGACACTGGTACCAAGTCGCTGCACGTTACATAACAAAAGCTTGACTTCGCGAGATTCAATTTAAGACTGAGCTTTACACAACACAACCCCAACAGCCGCTTCTCGCTAAGTAGGCCAATTCCGTAATGTCGCATACGCTGGATTAAAGCAAGTAGCGACAAATATACATAAACTACAACGGATGTATCGGCGTTTAACATATAATTGAACTGCACGTGGAACTTCAAAAACCTATTCCATATCCCCCGTCAGTAATTGACAAACAATAAAACTAACAGGCCTTGTCACCAATGTAACTTCAACGAATGTAAAAGCTCAGTCGACTCGTCTACGATTAACACAGTTCGAGATTCTGTTTGACATCGGAACTCTCTCCTTTAATATTTCCATGATTGAAAGTGTTTATCTAGTATGTGTGTATGTATTATAACCGACAAAACTTGTATATAGTATTTCACTTTAATGTCATTGTAAACAATTTGCCAACTATGTAGTTTACGTCCTCTCCTTTTAATTCTTACCTTGATAATCTAAACATTCTGTACTTAAACCCACCGATCAAAATCAATAGAACATTGGAAAAAGTACAAAATATTAAACAAGACTAAGCTGCAGTTTACACTATAATTCTCTTACAGTAAGTACAAGAGAACATAAATCGTATTGCATATTACGCTCATTTAGCAGTGGACAGTTCCAGCAGTGGACAATAATATATTCTACGTGAATTTAGGTATCTTATTTACAGTACCACTCACTTAGTAGTGCGCAATTACTGAAAACATATATCTCACAAAGAATCTCCACTTATCAAGCAGTCGACAGTTTAATAATTAATACATATAGATTTATTAACAATCTCACTCACTAAAAAGCAAGAAAACAGACGATATATACTTAATTATAATTTTTGCTAAATTAAAAGCACAACTTATTCACTATAGTCACTCACGCTGAATTTATACAAAGCTTTAATTAATTTCTATTTGGTCGGAGGTAACTCAACTTCTTGGAACTACACTCTTAACAATAACGTACACCTATTCCATTTTTCCATTAAATACATAACTATAATCGTTATTAATTCAAAATCTCAACTGACAACTCCTTTTGTCTTTCATTATTACAATCTCAATACCTATTATATTAAACAACATTAATAAATAAACAAATAGTAAAATTACATCAAATATAGTTCGAAGATTCGTTTCTTCGAACCTACTTCTATCCCCTTCTTTTCACTATCTCCCTCCCCTCACTAACACCAATAATTTTAAATACGGGTTTTAAATCCCAAACAAACACTAATGATTAGACTATAATGAATAATTATTAAAATCAATTCAAGCTTAGCGGTTTTCAATTTACGCCTGAATATTACGACACGAAAAAACACTTCAAGATAAAGACCGCATATATATATATAATAAATTTAATTATCTTTATAAAATTGAAAAGTTGACAAATTTTTTAATTATCAATCATAAATACATAATTAGACCTTTTTACATTAAGTGCGTATTTACACTTCGCAACTGAGTTAAAAAATAGATGCAATTGAATAATGTTCGACCAACAATTGTAAGGCTTTATCGATTAATACGAAAATGAGATATCACAATCAAGCGCTTATACGTCAGACTTAATCGATCACCTATTAAAAAGGGAAAACTATTTCAATACAATGAACAACTATCAAGTATTAAACAGAAGTGATAAAAATAAAAATATCAATTATTATACACTAGTAGTGAACATTATTTGTGTATTTCTTGAAATGGAACCTACATATATACCTTGAAATTAATAGTTTTTGTATTATAGTTTTTTCGATGTAATATTTCTTGTACAGTTATAGTATTGCAATTTTACTAAGAAATATATATATATATATATATATATAATTTATACATTTTTCTTTAGGTAACACATACTATACTGTATTAATCTATTTTATTTCAGGCTGCAGTATACTATTTAGGTTTTTGGATGACAGCTTCTGCAAACATTTTCTTATACGTAGAGTAAGGAACATACCGAAATAACTAATTAGTTATGTTTTTGACAAATACTTACTATTTTAAAAAAGTATGAGGCTACGCTATCTAAAATATTTTTACATACTTAGCCAATAAATTGGTTTAATATATTTTATTAATAATTATATACTTTATAGTAATACTTATCTATTATACTTTTCATTTTACTAAGTTTTTTTATTGATTAATAACATATTCCATAATTAGTATTCCTTATTGTTCCATTTGATTTTAAAGTAGTAAATAAAAAAATTAAAAGCTTACTGTTTACATTTGATTTCTTTACTATCAATGCATTATCAGTCATTATTTAATTGTTCGACAACTGATTTATAGGAATAAATGTGGAATTTTCTGCTAATATTCTTAACAAAAATATTATTTATATTATAGATAAAATCATATTCTAATATTTGATGATTTGCAGTCCAGGCAAACTCCTAAATATAAATTAACGTACAGTAATGATGCAACTTGTGATATTAATCATCATAAATTATTGTTTTGTTTAGATCTTATGTACAAAATAATTTTTGTAACGATAATAAAAATAGACATGAAACAATATAACTAAAGTTTACAACTGAAAAATTTTTTTTTTTAATTTTATTAATTTTTAATCAGCACAACTATATTTGATTATTTTTTTAATCAAAATGAATCTTTAAATTTGTATATTTGTTGTTCTGTGAATACATCGTTTATTAATCAGCTAGATTTAAATACTTGTTACTTCTTTCATTAGACGTTAGAATTTTTATTCGTTAAATGATTTATATAATCTAATTTGCCCTTTTTTTCTAATACTTTCATATAATTAATAAAGTATCCAATAAATTTATTGTTAATATATTTGAACATTATGTATTAATTAATTATAAATCTTTTTTCAATCAAATTGTATTAATGTTTCGTTTTCATCCTGGAGTGATATCAATACATATGAAACTGTATACAGGGATTTTAAAAAATAGAATTAAACTAAAATATTACATAATAATTAACGTTAAATAAATTATAGAATATTTAATATATAATAAAACTTACCCCGATAATCAAAATTATTTTGAAAATGTAATCTTTTGCTTCTACCTATATTTCCATTTCCTATAGTTTTACGTTTTTCTTTATTTCTTTCTTCATCGTCCTCTCTAGGTGTATTCACAATTTGAACATATAAAGAACTATTTTTCGATCCTTTTATCTGGATAACTGGCCCTTTATATTTATTCGGACTTGTATTAATAGATGAATCACAAATTATTTCCCTTAATGTATTTATTTTAACACTCTTTTTTTTTTTTAATATACAATGTTTTTTTATTGAACGCTTATCATTACGTTGCTTTGATTTATCTTTGTGTAAGCTACTCAATGGTATATCTTTCATTTCCTTATAAGAATTTGATTTCTTTTTGTAGGAACGAATCTTTGATATATTTTTATTTTTATTTTTATAATTATTACACGCTATTTCAGAGGAAATATTTTTTGATACATTTGTTGAAACTATCTTTTCACTATTGAAGTTTTCCTTTTGTTCTTCATCTAATAATAAAGTAATAGGCTTTTCCGATTCTAAAAGCGTTTTTTTCAATAAGTCTTTATCAGATTCAATAATACCTGCAAACATTTTTTCTAATTGCGATTCAACTTCATTAAAAGCAGTAGTATTGTTTGTTACAGCAGTAATTGTAATTGATTCTTGAAGTAAATCTTGTATGTCATTACAGGATTTTCTTCGTTTTCTTTGATTTATATTACTCAAATTCTCGGAGCATTCACTACTTCTTCGTGTTCTAGTACATTTCGTATCTTTTAAGGCATGAATTAAATATTGACTCATATTCATTTTATAATTTCTTTTGTCTAATGTTAAATCCTTTTTATAATTATCTTGATCGTTAATTTTTTTATTATTGTCCTTTTTAAAAGCGCATATTTCACCTAAATCTAAATTGTTTATTTTAAATCTTTCATCTGTTTTTTGGTTTATGGTTGAATAAATTTTTATATTATTCATTTTTTTTATTCCAAACTCAGTTCTCCTAATTTTATTAGTTTCTGTATAAGATAACGTAGAATTTTGAGTTAATAAATTGTCCTTAGTGTAATCCGAAATTTCAGATTTTGTTTCCATTTTCGGTTTAATAATTTCCAATTCTACATATTCATGATCTAATTTTAATTCTTTAGATAGTCTAACCGGTTTTCCTAACTTTCGTTTTCGTCTTTGTTTTGTATCATTTGAATCATCATTACTAAAACTAGGTGAAATTACATCATCATCTCTATTAGTAGGTGATCTTGATTTACAATATTCTGGAGATATACTTCTAATACTATTCGTATCTTTTTCATCTATATTTGTTATAAAAGTGGATCCTTGATTATCACTATTTAATCGTTTGTTACAATTTTCTAACTTTTCTAATAAGGAATCCACTCCTTTTCTTCCCTTTTTAAATAAATTTTTAGAAGATTTTATATTTAATTCGTTCACCTTTTTTTTTATATCATAAGATATATCTTTGATATCATCCTTCATATTTTTATCTAATTTAGATATGAATGGAATAGTTGGAGTTAAACTTTTTGTTTTCATGTTTGAACAATCAATATCATTGATTATGTCACTTTCTTTTTTATCATTATCAATTTTTTCAATTGTAACATCAGGAGAAAAAATCAATATATTTTTAGAAAAGTTGATATTAGTATCTACTAATTCATCGTGATTACTGTTATTTATTTCAGTTTTATATATATTACATTTTGTAGATGCAGTTTTTAAAACAATATTTCTCTCTTGATTATAACTACTTTCATTTCTATTTTTAGTACATGGTAAAAGATTAGCTGAAGTTACAGATAAACCAGGATCTATTAAGTGACAATCAGTATTTGATAAATGGGATGAAAAAATATCATTTTCATGAAGTTTATCTGCATTTCTGAAAGTGCAATTTGTTTGATATTCTTGACATGTTTTTTGATATACACTTGATGTATCTGTACTTAAAATTGAATCAAAGAAATCCTTTCTTTCTGATTTGTTTTTTGTTTGATTTTGTCTATTATCAACTAGCATTTGTAAGTTTAATAAAGGAGTTGAAGATTTAGGTAAAGAATCTACCGTGTGTGGAAGTAATGTTGAGGACGAGTACCAGCTCGGATTCTTAGTGTGAGATATTTGTAATGACAGATGTGAGCAAGTAATGATAGCTTGTGAATAAAAAGAACTTTCGTTATAAGTTGGCTCTGATAAAGATATACTATGGGCATCTATTCCTAAAATATTATTTATATGATTAAACATACTATAAAATTAACTTATACTATAAAACTTATCTTATTTTTGCATATTTTTACAAGGATCAAATTCAAAATTTTTCTACATTTTTCATTTACTTGCAACATAATGGAATACATATAAAATTATAATTGAATTCTTCTTAAAGTACTAAATTTATATAATTTAATGCTTTAACACAATAGAGTAATGGAAAAATAGTATAATAGTAGGTCCATAACTGCTATTTATTATCTATCTTTAAATTGTATCTGCATATTATATTAGAGTTAAACTTCAGAAAAATATTAAATCTTTATTTTATGTTGAAATATTTATTTAAAAAGATTAATTATAAAATTTCAAGATAAAGTTCTTTATTTAATGTTACGGCTCTGTACTTTCATACTTACATAAAAATTATAAAGACAAAATAAATGATAAATAATGTTAAGTTAATATATTTTAATTTTTGCATATACTTACTAGAAAATAAAACATATAAGTTTAAAATATAAATTATTTATAATTGTATTATATTGTATTATCCTAAAATCATTATAGTTAATATATATTAAGCTCATACTTACATTAGTATTTTTGTTAAAATATACTAAAATTTTTCAAATAAATGAATTAATTTGTTAATATTTAGTTATGTCAAAAACATTTGCAAATAAGATTGTATTATGAAATATTAAAAAATTGCTTATTATGAATGTTCATAGTTTCATTTTCAAACAAATAAATCCTAAATATCTTCACAACTCTAACACTAGATGATTTTTTGTAACGATATGAATACACATACACCATTCTGCTTAAAAATTATAAATAATAAAAAATGAGAATTTATTAAAACTTGATTGTGTTAGTTGTTTTCTATCTGGTTATGTTATTGTAGTCATTAGAAATTATTTTGTTAAAAAATTATAATTTTATATAAAATGTATTAATATATCAAAATAAGATTAAAAGAAAAGTGAACCAACAACAATTTTGATTTTCTATTTTTATTATATTATTTAAAGTAATAAGCACTGCTAATGTGTTCTACATCAATTTAAATGCAAATATTGAACATGAAACAAAATGAACAATGTCTAAAAAATCTCCAATGAAATTAACTCAATAATATTTAAAACTATTAGACGTTAATAATTAAAAATTTCTTAAAAACTCTAGATTAGTTGTATTTTTAAAATATTAAAAATGATTAATTCTTGTATATATTATTTTTCAATGATCAAAAATTTAGCTTACAAATTTAATTATCAATTTAATTGTTCATCATTGAAAGAAATTTTCTTTTTCTACATTTATAGAGTACTATTTAAAACTGTAATATCAATTATTTTTTCAATATGTATTTATTTATTCACATTATACTTTATGAATTATTCAAGCTATATACTTTATGTAAATATGTATGTTTACAAATATAGTCTTTGTTGAAATAAACTGTTATTTTTAAGATATGTTGAATAGACATAGTATGCGTTTCAAATTGATGTTTATTATGTATATTCTTTATAAAACTACCCATAAAACGTTCTTTATTTTTATTGTTGACTTATTTTACATTATATATAGTTTTAACACCACATACTATTTTTAGTATCAAACAAACATGATACATGTTTTACTAAAGCAAAATATTTATAATTTTTTAACCATATTGAAATTAAAAAAACTGTTTACAAACTATTGCATGAGATAAATCATATATTTCATATTTTTTTAACTTTCTTGAATAGTTTTTTTTATTTAAACTATATATCAAATTAAATAAATTTATTATATTTATTTTATACCTTCTATGTTCTTTTGTCTCTTTTAATTTAAATTATCAACATTTTTATTTTTAAATATTTATTTAAAATAAATTTTAAACACAAAATCTACTATCTTTCTAATAGTTCATATTTCCTTGGCCTTGCTATTATTTTATTTCATTGATTCTCTAAATTACTTTCTTTATCTATCATGCTGATATTCACTATGTAGCTTCTTTAAATTCTTTTTTTTTTACTTATTTAATTTTAATTATTCTCATATTATTTTCATTTCTTAAATCAATATTTACTTATTTATTTTACTGTCTGCATTTTGTTTTAAAATTCTTGTATCCTTTTTCAATTTTTACTTTATTATTAAATAATGAATATCTATAAATAATAAATTCCTACCAATTGTATTAATTTAGCTCATTGGGGGTATAAGAGATCCATACAAGAAAATTATTAATTAAAGTAAGTATACTCATAAAAAGTTGAACCCAGTCAAAGCTATCTGTAAGTTAACAAATGTAATAAAATTACAATTAATTATTAAAAAAAACTATCTATTTTATTTTAATTCCAAAAAATATATTTGTATTTTTACTTACATTTGCTATAACTACAAGCTTTACACTTGTGGTTCGAACTTAATACTTTGTGTCAAAGCACAGTAATTTAGTGTTAATCACATTTTTTTATGAATAATACAAAATAATAATATAAAAATAAAAATTGTTTTATCTTAAAATGAAATATAAAAAATAAATTTACAATAGATTCCAGGAACTGTCTTTGAAGTTTAATATAAGTTTACATTATCAGTTTATATTAATTGTATCAACAAATAATATAAAATAATTTTTTTTAAATACTTTTTAAAGTTCTAAATACTTCTTAATTTAATGTATTAACTAAATTTATTGTTACAATTTAGAAATATTACTTTTTATATAAAAAAATTTTCTATTATCAAAGTAAAAAGTTAAACGTACATTTTTTTGGCATAAGATATCTATAAAAAATAAAATAATATTTGTAATTACAGTGACAACAAAATTGATTGAAAATAATTTATTAGTTCACATTACAAATTATGTTTCGTTTATCTATTTAAACTTTATGATTTTTAATTTTCAATAAATATATATATATACATATATAATAAAATATTTGTTTATTTATGGAAAATTACTATCAATTTGATTGTTATAGCACAAGCATATAGATTTATCTAAAACAATAAATATACCTTCATTTTGAGAAGTATTATGATGATTCCATACTCTTGCAGCAGAAGAGTTTGCAAAAGCTTTTGTATTTGTATAATGACCAGACATTTTTTAACTTTACTTAATAAACCGTACATAAATATAATCATGAAATGGCTATTATTTTAAGTCTTCTACAATAAAATTAAATTCTGTAAAATAAATATTAATTTACAAAATCATAACATCAAATTTTTCAAATACATTGATTATTAAAACAAAATAATTTAATAGATTAAAACAGTTCATAAAAAATATATTCTGTATAAATAAGATTTTTTTTATTTTGTTCATAAAATACATAAAATTAGTAACTTGTTCAATGCATATGAGTAATCAAATATTGTTCAAAAAATGAAAAAGAATTTAGTAATTTACTATTTATCCTAAAATTAATAAACAGCTTAATAACAGAAAAAATTTAATTTTTGTTTTTAAAAAAATAAAATATCCATAATATAAACTTACAATGGTAAAACTTATAATCTATATATCGTAAATTATAAATAAGGTTATACACATTATTTATTGTTTTCAATTTTTTATAATTTTATATTATGAATTACATTTTCCTTCTAAATATTTAATAAAAAAGAATATAAATATTTATAAAATATCATATCTATAGGCATCTGTAATTAAATATTTTAACTAAATAATTTTTGTGATGTTACTGTAATAATTTTACATACAATGTGTAAAGCAGATATTTTAAGGATTGCCATATTTGAAACTGATATATATGCAATTGAAATATAATAAAATTATTACATTACGATTATCAAATAATTACTAATTTAGTTATTGACAAAAGTAAGTTTTTAAAATTATATTTATTATTACATAAGTATTTTTATATAATTCTATTAAAAATGTTTCTATAGAAATCTATAGACTGAAAATTCAACTGCCTGATAATGTACTAACTAAAATTTTTTTGAGTTAATTAAAGCTTATTTTGATATAATAGATATTTTAGTTTTTATAGAAAAATTTTATTTAATTTTTATAATAAAATTTTAATTTAAAAAATATTTGTGACTATAATTATTTTCAGAGCTCCCTTAAACCATTTATTTATAAAATTTAATACTCATTGTAAAAAATTTTATTATGTTAGAACTATTTCCTGTAACATATTATGTTAACATTTTTCATAAAATTAAATATAATTGATAATGATTGTTTTAATCATACGATATTATTAAAATCTTTTTAGTCAGTATTCTTTGTATCTATTGAATTGTCTTACGTAAAGTACAACACTACTTTTTACTTGTTTGCAAATAACAATTTACACATCAGTTATAAAATTATTATACGCGATTAATATAATAGTTAATTTATACAACCTCTTTTTTTTGTAATACTATGAACACACATTTATATTGAGATTAATAATAAATGGAAAATTATATATTACTTGAAATCCTTAATTATTGTAACTAATTTGGAAGCTACAGCATTGCTCTTATAATAATCTGATTTTATCATATAAAAACTAAATTTTATACAAATTTTAAACAGTAAATAAGTATTTTATTTTTTGTGCAATGCGCATGTGTAGATGATTTGAAAAATGCTAATTCTTTCAATATATTAATTTTTTACAATAGACAGCTATTAATTATAACAATTTAACGTATCAATAATAAATAATTCTACTAATTTTATAAAAATCTATTATTGTAAAAAATAATTAATACCGTTATTCTTATATTAATGAAAAGAACTGAATTAACTATTCTTATTTTACTTATGGGAGTTTTAGAATTTCTGGTTGCTGATAACAAAAATGACTTACTTTTGAAACTAAAATCGGATTAATTTATATAAAGTCAATAATTAAAGGTTAGATATTATAAACTATGTATAAATTTAAGCAAAAATTGAAAAGTATAAATAAAAATAATAATAAAAAATCGACTATAATATATTAATCTAAATTGATTTTAAAAAGTCATATGGAATTTTGTTATTATTATTGCTTTAATTTCGTCATTATGTTAACTTTTTCTACTTTTGACAAAAGTGCAAGATATTATCTGTTGAGTATACAAAGTAAACTATTCCTCCGATTGTAAAGACATGACAAATTTTTTGATACATTTTAACTACTAACAATGTTACTCTTGATGTACCAAGAGACGCAAATTTATAATCAGAATTTTTTTGTATTTCTGTTCAAAAATTAAAAAGTCAAAGCCATATCGGTTCTATTAGTTATTTATTAGTTATTATATTAGTTAGCCATTGATGAAACTATATCACGCTTAAAAAAGAACTATTAAGTCAATTACTTCCCTACTCTTCAAACCACTATATTATTAAAGATACCGGGAAAATTTAGTTTTAGTTTAAAATTGTTATTGGAGAAAAGCAAGTCGTAGGACCATTTCAAGTAGTAATTTAAAGTATTTATATAAATCATTCATTGTAAGGTGGATATTTTTTAGATGTATTTCTTAACCCAAATTAAGTAGATTCTTACTACTTTTTTGTTACATTTGATTTATATCTAAATTTAGCTAATAAATACTTTTAGTTTCATTAAAATTTAGAAAATAACATTTGAAATATAAAATGCTCACCATTATAAGATTATAATAAATATAGACAAAGGAAATAGAATAAAGATCTATTAGAGATTATATTTATATATTAACATCAGAGAGGAAATTGAAATTTCTTTATAATGGGATTTAAGTAAAGAATAATACCGTCGATATTAACAAATTGTTCGGGCAACTTTCCCGATGATGAGCTTTCCTCAAGGTGGTGGGGGGAGAGGCCGATAGTGTTAAAGGAGAGATGGCAGGGTAGAAAGAAACGAAGACGTGGTGGTTCGAATGTAATGCTGTGGATTGATATTTATTGAAAATCAAATAGAAACTTTCTTTATACAATTCTGGTTTTACGTATGAAAATACAATGTCTTGTTCTTTACTCTTATTGATTGTTTTTTAGTTTTAATGTTTAATGTTCTTGTATTAATTTATAATAAAAGCACTAATTCGAAGGCCTTTTAAGATTACAAATTATTTTATTGTCAAAATATTACAGGCCTTGATGCACCACGTGCCGTTCAATTATGTTAAAAGCAGTAGCAGCACTTTTGTCCAATTAGATAAATGTACATATCGCTACTTGCCTTCGATCTGTGGGTTCTAGACTCTCGTCCTTTTCAGATTTATCAGTCGACGATCCTCACGAATGCGGCGTACCAATGTATTCAGATAAAGGGGAGAGCTGCAACCTATGGACACTTTTAGCGGTAGTTTCACGTGACCGAACTTGGCGGTACCAAGCTTTACGTTATGTAACATGAAGCGATTTCTTACCAGCGTCGCGTGAAGCTTCAATTTTATAATGCCTAAAACTGTAGATTGAGAATCTCTTTGTTGTAAGACTGATTTTTGACAGATTTGATTTCAACGAGAATTCTGAAGCGCAGCGCGCCTGTAATCTAGTTTTGATGTCTCACCCCACTCCTTGAGTAGGGGTGGTCTATTTAGATTTTTGGTGATAGTGGGAAGAATTTGTTTATTGTTTCAAGCTCATTTTCTGTTGTCATTGGAGCTCTAGTAAAAAATGTCAACGCAATTTTACAGGAGAAGGGCGAAGTGCCAGAGGTGAAATGGTGGTAATCTTTTGGGACGACGGGCCGCGGGTCACGCGGTCACCCCGACGTCATAAGGTCTGGCTGGGTTTTATACGAATTCTATTTCCTAGGTTTGTTAAGAGCTTATTACGAATATAGCAATTATGCTGCTATATCTAGAAGGACTTGTCCGTTATTTTTACCAGGCTCGAAGTATAAAACACTTGATGGTCATATTTACTATTCCGAAATCTTTTCGAGGCACAGTCCAAGTAAACACGCTCATACATCGTCATAAACAAGAACGAAAATATATTTGATGTATATTTAAAGAATATTCGTAAAATCATGGGACACATCTGGCCGTTATAAATGTATTGAATA
>JAPYYT010003404.1:0-13024 GCA_030522565.1 Ceratosolen corneri | reverse complement strand
GGAGGCGCAGTCCGAGTAAACACGGTCGTAAACGGAGGTCACCGACGAAAGAAATAAAACACTCGTCGTACTTTTCTAATCTTATTCGTAGGCTCTCGGGACACGTTTGGCAATTATAAACATTTTGAATATTTCGAAAACAATTTACAAACAAAGAGGTAGTACCGACAGTCGAGATTCTATCTGAATCCCGAACACATTCCAAGCCATTGCAACAATTTATTACATTTATATTATTAATTATTTAATATCTTAAAGCATTAAAGTAGTTAATATTAATGTAAATTATTGTAAAGTGTTAGTATCTATTAAATTTCTACAAATAGGTGATTATTTATTAAGTAATTTGAACAATAACTCGCACTATTTTTAAATCACATTCGAAGTTACTGAATTATATTTTATTTCAATTTAAACTCTTCACGTATGTTTTTAATAAACTTTTATATTCTAGAATTTGTTATGAACATTATATAAATTATGTCTGTATTTTTTATTGAGAATATGTGATAACTATTAAACAGACTTATAAATGCTATAACCCATATATTCCAAAACTATTAGATATAGCTAATATGAAGTATTTTTAATGTTTTTTTTTAATTACAATTTCTATTAATACTAAACTATAGCAAATGGTATTTTTATTAATCCTTTTTATTAATATCATATTTTATTTTCAATATTTTTTCTGCTGTCTTATGTAAACTCTGGATTGCATTCTATTTTATTTAGAAATTATCTAAGCCATAAGAAATTGATTTTAAAATTTTACACTACAGTTATTATAATAGTTCATTATTTTATTTGTTAGTACTGTTAAAAATAGAGTTGTATTCATAAATATTGTCTAAAGATGCAAAATAGATACATGGTTTTTATGGTCTTTATGAAAATTTTTATGAAATATTCGAACAATTTTGTCATGCCAATTTAATCATTTTTTAATGAAATTTTCTAATTCCTTCACTAATGAAGTATCTCTAATCTTTGATATGTGTTATAACAGATCGTATTAATGAAGTATTTAGCAATATAAAAATAAATTCAATTAAATTTCAATATTCTTCATGTTAATGAAATATTTTAGTAAGAGTGTAACATTTGTTCTTGTTCGGGCGTGAACCCGAGTGTGAATTCTCCCAGTGGTGGAGTGAGGGAGAAGCAGATAGTGGAAGGGTTGAGTTAGCAGGGTTAAAAAATAGAAACCGAAATAGGCATGATAATGCCAATCCAATCCTCTTTATTGAAATAATAATGGTAAAGTAATGTAAGTTTTGATATGAGTATAAGTATTCTTGTTTATATGATAAAGTGAAGACCCGCACTTTCACTAGAATAGAAGCGCATATTGTTTATGCACTGTCTTATCGCCGCGCTTACACGCTATGCGTGATTTTATGTTAAATTATAGTCCCGCACTGTCACAGTTGTTCGCGAGCGGATTTATTATAATTAGTAGTGCACGAGTTCAATCGTTTATATATTGTTCGAAATCGAATGCCGGCGCTGGTCTAGCAATAATGATGAATTACACGTAGACGATGCGCCGCGTGGTCTTATATGGGGTTTTGGCCGGCGGGCTCCGTGCCACATGCATTCGCGCGTTGCTGAGCCGTCGCGTGACTATTAAGTTTATGGGAAATGCGTTCCGTGATACGCGATGCTGGGCTCAATCATACATGTGGTACGCGAGGACGCGAAAGGTGTTTCTACTTGCCTCTTTTTGCGCTGCTCACTTCTGCGCTCCACCTCGGAGCTCGGTCCAGTGTGGGAAGGAGTCAATCACGGGCTAAGTAGATGCTCACCGTCTGGCCGAAGCTTCTCGTTGTACGAATCCAGACACTGGCTAAGGAACTGCACGTATATAAAACCACGGGTTGCACTGGAGACCTTTCCGAGTGGTAGCGGAAAACGTTGCAATTGAAGAAAAAGTTCTGCCTCGGCGTGATCGCGATTTTATTTTATAACCGAAGGGCTAGCTAGGCCGCCGAGGATTCATGGTGGGGAGTCTCACGAATTTCCCTACGTTGTTGAGATGAAAGAACAAAGAAGGTCCTCATTTAGGCAAGGGGTGGGAGGTGAAGACTGAGACGACGGAGGCAGGAGATTATCTTGCCACGCGTGATGCACTTCAGAAGCGCGACCCGCATTTATTGGAAACACTGGGTTTGTAAATAAAGTGTAGCAATCACGACATATGAGATTTGCCACGTGCGATTCTAACAGAAGGACTTGTAAATAATATTCGTAAGATGTTAACCGAATATTCTAGCAAGGGTCATATTCAAAAGTAAATAGGTCTTATCTAGTGACGACTCGAGATTCTGTCGGAATCGCGAACAGTTCTCAATACATTTTTTTAAGAATATACTTACTCAATATATATATATACTTATCAATATATTAATATAACAATATAATAATAATATAATATAATAATAATATACTTATCAAGTACGCATATTATAACGGTAGTATTTGATATGAGGCTTAATTTTACATTCATAATATTTTTAAAATATTAACCTTTTAAAAATTCCTTATTATTTTTATGAGATTTTAGTAGTATATTTATAGTTTTTAATTTTCCTTTAAAATGACTTTAAATCCCACCTTCTTTTGACCGTTGAGACAATAGCTTTATTTGATTAGAAGACTATAAATTTGTCACCGCATGGGTCAAGGAGTAGATTCTCCCTGATTACTCTAAGCAAACATTCTTACATAGAATTCTCTGTGGCATCCAAATATAAAACAAGATTGTTAATAGTAATTACTGTGGTATCCACAAGTCGGCACTAATATAGTCATTACAGTGGCAATTCACATAATAATTGGGGTTTCTCAATATAGTAAGTAGGTACTGTGGTATTCACACAGGCCGGCAGATTTAGTGATATCCACATACCCCGGCATTGATATAGTAACTGCAGTAGCAATCCACACAACAATAAATATTGTACAGTGAACTTTATGGCATTCACGCATACAAGGAGATTCACACATTATACCATTATTCAACCTCATACTTTGTAACTATTCATATTTATTTTTCTAGTTATTATTCAACTAAAGAACAGCGCTATATTAATGTTAATAAAACGGTTAAAAATACATACACAAGGAATTCAATACTTAATTATAACTTCCCCACTATTCCCATGACTTTCGCTATCTGCCTGTCCCACTCCACAGCTTGGGAGAGTTCACACTCAGGTTAATTCCTGAACATAACCCGTTTAACCTGTAACTTAATTTAATTTAAAAATATTTTTTCTAAAAATGCATAAGCATAATGCATTATAAAAAAATAGCTTTAAAAATCATTTTTTACGATTTATATAATTAATAATGTTGAGAGTAAGTAATAAATTCTTCAATTATTGATTTATTTAATTTAAATTCCTTATTCAATTAACAAAGGTATCAATAAATTCTTTATTTGGTAAATAGAAATTTTATTTGTTTTTATTTTTATCAAGTTTGAAATTTATTTTTTATTTAGTATCGTTCGAAATTCAGTTCGACATCGGAACTCTCGCAATTAATATTTTTCTCTTTGAAAACTCTTTATGCATTGCTTGTATATTATTATTGTCAAAATTATGTAAATAGTGACTTTGTTAAACTTACGTCTATATTTAGTGTTTGAATGTAAATATTTTATTGACTTTTACTACGTACTCTATGTACTCTACCTCCCTTTTTTTGTTTCTATTCCTTCTCATGAATTGGGAATTTCTGTACTTAACTATCAATCATAAACAATAGAAAATTATAAACCAATAATTGACTTTTATCCCTTTCTAAGAAAAGATGAAAAAGGGATCTGGAATATAAATACGATCGTACGGAAGGTGCGGGCAGTTACTTCTGGCATCTAAAACTCTTCTAATCATATTATTTCTTTTACGTACTTTGCTTTTTACAAGTACAAAATAATGTATAAAAGAGTGTGATCTACATTCTAGTACTCATACTGTAAGTACAAGAGATATTTATTCTATTTACCTCTGTTCATTCAGAAGCATGTACATAAATAAGATATATTCTATTTAGTACCTCCTCTTAATTAGCAGCCTGTAATAAGCAATATTATCTCTATTTATTACAACCGCTCAAACAGCAGTGTGTACATAAATAATATTATCTCTAGTTATTACCTTTCTTAACGTACAAGCGTACTAAGTACTATTGCTCCAAAAGCGGGTATGATACCGACTGCAGTCACACCTACTAATATACATCAAAAGCACAAATAACATGTTATGCAATTAGCTTACAACTGATTACCTCAACTTGCATTTCAATGATATTGTCTTTAACTAAATATATATAGTTTCAATTAATTACAAACTTCAATTCGCAACTTACAATTTATTTCAAACAACTTATTCAATTTTCTATAAATCTAAACTCAATTCAATTTCAAATTTTATTCTCTACATGATTAATAAAAAACAATATAAACACCTAAATGAGTTCGAAGACTCTTTTGAAACCTATTTCTATTCACCCTTGTTATGTCTCTCCCGCCACACATCTTGGAAAGAGATTTATATCGGGTTTAATCCCAAACAAGTATATATCAATAAAATTAATGAATTGATATATTTTCTAACCACACTTAAATATATTTTATATAAAAATAGTAATCACTCTAAAATAATTAATATAAAAGTTAATTTATGTATTTTTTGCAGAATGCAGTTGGAAAAACAAAGAGTACAATGTGAATTCGAAAAAGAAAATTAATTAAAAGGATGTTTTCTTGTAAGAAAATAATATAAAAACGATGGAATTATAGTACCAGCTAATAATTGAATAAAAAATATGTTAAAATAAATAAAATAAAATGAATATTCTATTGTTATTAAATAAAATAGTCTTTTAATACCTGTTAATACACAAATCGCATAAAAGTATTGCACCGTTTGTAACGAAATTTAATCAATGGAATGTGTTTGCAGTCGATTAAGACACTTTTTTTATAAATATTATATACATTATTTAAAATCGGGTTTTTTGTTCATTTTGAATGTATTACGAGTACACTGAGTTACCATAAATAAAATTTAATAATTTTGATGGAAACGTATTATTAGATATATTTGTAAGGTAACATATTTACTTATTTTTTATAATTTAAAGTATTGTATGAAATTTAATTTATTTTACAAATTTATATAATCTAAGATTGTTTCTGAACATTATATTCTATTTTTTTTACAAGTAATTCTAATATCTCTGTATTTAGATATTTATATATTATTAAACATGCCTTGAAAATATCAGTAACAATAACAACGTCCTAATGTTATTAACTAAATTATATTTTGAAATAAAAATAGTTTCAAATTGTTCATTGTTCTTGAGATTAGTTCTTGAAAATATGATTTTCTAAAAATCTCTCAATAATTTGATTAAGCAATCTACTACAGAGGATTTAATTTCTTATTTTATTAATATTTTTCAGAGAATTTTTGTTAAAAATGTTAACGGTATATATCTTTACAAGACAAAACTAATTATACATAAGCAAAATTACCGCATGTCATAACTAGATAATTAATTATACATAATAAAAAGTACCATACTCCTTAGAAGTAGATATAACTATTTGTTGGGGATTGAACCCGATGTATAAAAAAACTCCTCACACTAACAGAGCGAGAGGCAGATAGTGGAAGGAGAGGGGTAGCAGCAGGTTTCGAATGAAAACTTTTTATAATAATTTCCATGTTGACTAGAAAGTTTATTGATATTATTTGTAAATAAAATGTCTTGAGAAAAGGGGATTATAGTGTTAGAAAACTTGTTGAAGAAAAACGGATTACTTTCCTTGTTTAAATAGTGCGATGTACTTATAGTGGTCAGTTGTAGTTGAGTGTGTGTGTAGCTAATTGCTTGTAGTTCAAACGCCAATTTAGCTGAATTGGCATTGTAGTGTTTGTAAGTTGAAAGTTGTGGGAGAGTCGGTTGGAAGTCGAATGCCGTCTTTCTTTGTAGTATGTGATTTCGTTGTGGCAATCGTGTATAGATTTGTTAGGAGTTTGAGTGAAGAACTCTTTTTGCACAAGGTTATTTGTAATAACTGAGATCTCGCACTGCCACCCTTGTAAGGAGTTTTTTGTACTGCCGCAACTGTAGTCACTTATGAGTCTTTTTTTTGGTTATGAGTGGAAGACTGACGAAAGTAGGTGGCTCCATTGTTGGACTATGTACCTTTGTTCTGTCGTCGAATGTCCTACTGATCGTTACGAGACATCAGGCGGTACGAAAATGTAAACACATGTTAGATTCTTATGAATTGTTGATTTAATGAGTTTCAAGAATTCCTCGGTCACCGATGTGGCTCGAATCTTTGAATAATAAGTAAATAAATACATCACAGTTTACAGTAAGAATCCTGAGCTATTTGAATGGTTTATGAAAGGTCTGATTATGTTTCGGACCAAGAAATAATTCAAGGAGAAACTTATATTAAAAAATTTTCATTTATATTTATTCGACATTCCAACAGAATTTCGATGGTCACTACATAATCCTATTTTTGTTTGGAAATTGTTTTGAATATATCTCATGTTTATGATTACCAGATATCCCCAAAGAGGCTATGAATATACCGATAATGTTTCGCGTATATTTTTTCATCGTCAGTGATTTGAAACGGTTAGGTTTTTTCCATATTGTACTCGACAGATCGACGGTGGTCAATATGATCATCTCGTACATTGTAAGGTGCATATAGTAAAATTAACGGACAATATTTTCTAAGAAGTCACACGTTATTATCAAATTTCGTACTATTTGTTTCATACCGTATTGTTGCATATTTTGAAAAGTGTACACATCAAGCCAAGCTACACGCTGAACCGCCGGTGCAACAGCGCAAGCGACGGCCCTGGGTTTCGACGCGCAGCCGGCCACCACTTTGTCATCACTATCACCTAAAAGGACGTTGACACCACCGGTCAAGGGCCACCAATGAGAGTTGAATAATTAGCTGTCAACTAATTACCGAAAATTCCCACTCTCATAAAAGTATAAGAAAAGCACCCCCTCGCGAGAAATGGGGTGACGATTTTAAATATCGCACTGTGGCAAAATTGTTGATTTAAATAAACTAAATTTAAAATTTAAAATTAATAAAAATTTAAATAAATTAAATAAACTATTGATTTAAAATCTCTCTGAATTAGAACAATACAAAGTCGTGAATAGTGAAAAATTTCTTAAGATTGAGTGGTCGAAATAAAAATAAAAAGTTTCTAGTTTGCACTAATAGAGAAATAAATTCTGTGGATCATGCTACTTGCTATACACGATTGAGACACGTTAGGCGTCTGTCGGCATTCTAACGATCTGTGCAAAAGGATAAGTGCGAGTAAGCACGAGCAGTGTGATCACGGAAGCTGCTACTGAAGCGCAATTCGTCAATAGACCGTTGTAAACTAAATCCAGTAAGCAAAGACAACGAGTCGCAGGTAACGCCTATTAAATTTAAATTAACACAAGTCCAAACATTGTGATATTCAATTTACATCTGAATATTGCAGCTGTGCAGACAAGAATGGCATATAATTAATAATCACTTAACATCACTCACAAGCGCCGTGATATTCAATTTACGAATGAATATTAAGGTAGTTCAAGGATTATAATTCAAGATTACAATAACATTATATTTGGACTGTATCAACTAGAGACAACATTATATTCCAATGTATTTTAAGTAAAGACGATTTTACATTATTTCATACACCGTCTTCGTATTCGCTTCTTTCTATCCTGTTATATCTCCCCTTCCACTATCGGCCTCTCTTCCCGCTACCATGGGGAAGCTTAGACTCGGGTTATTTTTCGAATAATATTCATTTATGCAAAATATAGCTTTTAAAAAAATTTACGAATAACTTAACATCAAAAGTAAAATTCCATAAAATATTCATTGGATAATTATATTATATACTCGAGAATTCTCTAAAAAATATGCTATCAAATTATTAAATTTATTCAATAAATAACGTTTTATATGTGTCTACACATACCCTCTACTATTTATAATTTATTAATCCATTTCATTAAAAATAATATATTATTATATATTTTAACAAGAATAGATTTACATATTCTTCTATAATTGTATGTCAGACTGTGCAATCTTTAAAATAAAATTGAAATAAAAAGTTTCTATAATTTACGTGTTTTTGGAAATATTAATAATGAATTAATTTAAATAACTTTTAGGTAAATCCTTAATTTGAAAAATTATCCAATAAAAATTTAAAGAATATGTAGACATTTTCTTTTAATATTTTGTAATAGATTAAGTTACTTTCGTTATCATTGATAAATAAATTTATATATTTATTTCTCTTATATTAAATTTTGAAACAATGATAATCTACATTTTTGCTATTTACAGATTGGAATGTAAAAAATTTACTAGCTAGTAATAACCTGTTGAATATGTTCTTATGTTTATTATAATTAATATAAATTATTTTCATTTTTACAAGACATTATAATCTACCTTTCATCTAATTTCAACTTTGAAAAAATGAAGTAAGAATATGTATTAGTTGATTATTCGAATAAAAATATATATGAAACATAAAAGTATTGATTTAAATAAATAATTGTAAATAATGTATTTATAATTTGAAATTTTTCCTTAATGAATATTATATATATTATATACATGCATTGCACTAGTATGCTAATTAATTCTAATCCTAAATTTATGTTATAGTTTATACTTATAAAATATTATTATTTAAATTCTTTCATTTGTTTCAAGTTAGTAATATTTTAATATCGTAAAATAAAACAAAAAATTTCATAAATAATACAAATTTTAATTTGGCATTGGTAATTTTTATTAATATATTTGTAAAATATTTTATTTTTATGATTTTCATTGAAATTATTAATGCAATGGAAAAATCTCAGGACCTGGTATTTAAATTACACAAAATTACAAAAAATCAATTAGTTTAAAATATGTATATAAACAATTATATTAGTAATTAATGTCTAACTTTTATATTAAAAAATTTTAGGTAGAAGATTGATAAATTTATTTCATATTTAAAACTACATTAAACTACTTAATATTAAATTTAGCAATTCCGTTACTTACATTGTACAATTTTCCTGAACTTAATTATTTATTTTTAACTCATCATACTTTACCTACAGAGCAAAGTGGAATTTAAGATACAGTATTTAACCTACAAATTTTTTTTTAATAATATGTATAAACAATGTAGTAAATCACTTGCTGTATTGTATATTGAAAATAAAAACAATATTTCTGATGAAAACACTTGTATTTATTGCTTATGTAGCAGAGTAATGATAAGGTACTAGCTATATTGATTTATAAGTGATAGTATAAAATATAAATATTTTATTTAATGTTCAAATATTATTTGCATTTAATATACTTAGGAAATAAAATAAAATAATAATATAAATAATAGATAGATAAATTTAAAAAATTGCGTATCTTAAAGAATTTTAAATAATATTTAATATTTGAAAACAATAAAATTATAAAATTTTATACTTTAATATAAATTGATAAATTAAAAAATATATATATATATTAAGTTTATATGTAATAATAAAAATAATTTTTTAATATTCAAATAATATAGAATTCAAATTTAATTACTAAGTTTTATATAGAAATTTGGATATTTAATAAATATGTAATACAATAGTCTTATAACACTTTTCATAAAAATTTGAGTAAGGTATTAAAATGTAGATATTTTATTAATATTTATTAAATTTAAGTCAATTTTTAAATATTTATAATAAAATATAATATCGGTAATATCTGTTACTACTATGTTTTGTTCATAGGTACTACCAATTACTCATGATTTTTTAGAAAGTTATATTGTATATTACTATTCACAGTTGTTACAAATGAATTTAATAAATGAGAAAGTTATTAAGTTTACTTTTGACTTAGCCACATTTACCTATTAAATTGGAAGGATTTTTACTTTTTAATGTCTAATCTACTCTTATCTCTATATTCTATTTATTTAAACATTAAGTATAAAATTTAGACCACAATTAAATAAACGTTAAAATTTTCTAAGTACTAATTCTAGAATGTTTTGACAATCTAGTTAATTAAAAATTGGTAAAAGATGTTAGTCAGTCTACAATCGATATCAATTAAATAATATTTTGAATATAAGTTAATAAAAATTTTACATTTTAAAAAGTTCCGAAATCTTTTTAATCAATTTTGTTGTAGAAGCAGTGATGCAAACTACTATACGAATAAAAACAATTTGACTAATCAGAATAAAAATATATTTTGTAATCATAATTGTGATAGCAATTGTTTTTTTAAACAGAAGAATATTTTTAAATCTTCTATTTTAAAGGTAATACATATTTTCATTATACTTATAAAAAATATATGTTCTATGTATATATTTAATGTTATGACCTACATTAAGATAGAATACTTTTATTACTTAAGCCTTTTATTAGAAAGAATTTTGATTTTAAACTTTCTAAAAATATCTTATTTTACCATATTTTGTTATTTTTAAATAACTACATCATAAAATTGAATTGTGTTTTAATAGATAAATATTTATTATTTCTACCTTTTGTGTATATAAGTTAAGAGAAGAACTATAAATTAATTTTCACAGAACTACAAACTCATTCTATGGAAAGAAACTTTACCTTGACGTAGGAAACGTTTATTAACTAAACCTTGTTAGAGCATATATTATAATCATTAAAAGATTGTATAAATATATTGAATATTAAGTAAATTATTTTATTGACTTGATTAAATTACTTTTATTAACAATATTTTCGATTATATTAAGTAATTTGCTTCTTGTATATTTTCAATAGCTAAAAATGAAATTAGGCTACATTTATTTGTAAATTTGAATGCAATAATCACTCACAATAACGTTATTATAGTATTTTTTTTTTTAATATATAAGAAAAGTATATATTATAGTTAACTAAGGATTTAAAATTTTACATTTAATATTCATCTGGGTTTATATATACACTAATATAATAAATTAAGAAAAATCATATATTTTCAGAATTTTTCATTTTATATTTTGTATTGTAATAGATCTATCATAAAACAATTGGAAATATTTACTTTAAGCAATTATGAAACATGATAATTTAATTATGTTTATAATTGTTGAATGAAAACAATACATCATGTTATAAGATTTTATGTGCCTTTGTTAATATTAATATATTTAAAAATATTATAAATAATTTATGTCTAATAGTGTTTAGATTATGTACAATAAATGTTATTGTGATTGTATGCAAACATCATGCAAGTTAAATCCCTATCAATAAGCTATTCAATTTAGATAGTGAGTCTGAGCTCATGAGATCTAGGTAGAGGATACCTCAACCCTTTGTGTTCTATAACAATTTTAAAAAGAATAATTTTAAGAAAGTTGTTGAATTGGATAAGAACTACATTATTAATATTTCCAGAATTTTGTTTTTTGTTCTTTATATATTTTAATGAGGTAAAAATAAATAATATGTACCAACAATAATTTTTTAACATATTGATTAACAATTTCATTTCATTTGTAATCATGTACATTTCAGATAACTATATTATGTTGATTTTATATTATCCGATTTTATAATTTTATTGACCTATTATATACACACCATATAAAATAAATATTTCTATAAGTAAACAAGTCTAAATGTCTGATCATGACCCTATAAATTCTGCGAGCTCATGAATTTCTAAAATTATAAGGTGTTTCCTTTTTATGTACCCTAGTATGTACTTGCATCTGTTATTTAAAAATGTTTAAATATTGACTTTATAAATTTTTTTAATTTGTATTTCAGGAAAGTATAAATCTCAGTTTATTAAAATCTTTTCTTAAGCACAATTCAGGAGTATGCGAAAAAAAGATTTATATCTACGAGTTTGATTGTACAGTAACAATGTATGTAACATTGAAAGATTATTATTATGCAGAAACTAGTACAATTCAAGAATGTTTACAATTTGTACAAGTTCAGAATCATAATAATGTATTTAATCAATTCAATATTTACTTAAAAGCAAGATCAGCATTACTTAATATATCAAGTTTATGTACAATATTTAAGTCATTTATATTAAATGATACAAACTTCGTTTATTATTATTTAAAATCTTTATATAACAATGACAAAATATTAAAATACAATTTATTAACAAGTAGAAATAGACATCAAATTAATCAATTCAATATTTTAAAAAATTATAAACTTTTAAATTATTTATCAGTCATTGATTATTTAATACACAGTTTTTTAATTCAGTTTCGATGGGACAATTTTTGGAACTGTAATGGAAAAGCTATTACATATTTATGCTGGATTTTAAAATATAAAGATTATATTAATACCGATGATATACACAGTTTTGGCAGAATTTCAAGTATTATGATAAATATATTTCAAAAACAAATGGTAAGATTATAATTTTAATAATGTTATATCATACTATATCTGCAATGAATATTAAAAATTTAAATTAAAATTAAAAATTTTTTCTTGAACTGAAATATTTTATATATTTAAAGAAAAATAATTTACAGTACAATATTATAATTTTATATTTCATAAATTTATAAAAATATAATTTTCAAATACATGGTTACTATTATTATCTACCAATAAATTTTAGTAATATTTAACAGTTTAATTCTTTAATTTCAATTAAATATTTTATTTTATTTATATCACGATATTAACTTATGTATCATTTATTTTTTATTTAAGATATACTTTTGATGGTAAATATTTAAATTAATTATAATGCTTTTCAAAATTATACTTTTGAAAAGTTCCATTAACATTTTCTTATGTAACTTTATTCAGAAGTGTTCGCGATTCCGGCAGATTCGCGAGGCTTTACGTGTTAATTTTTGTTTACTTTTAAATTTACCTTCGGCGAGATTATTCGGATATTATTTCACGC